>NWBR01000151.1:4537-31742 GCA_002914575.1 Entamoeba moshkovskii
CGAAAAAAAGGTTAGTGAGGAAATAAAACAGAAGCAATTTTTGAAGCCTGAGAAGGAGTAACGGAAGAGTAGTCCACTTTTATAGAGACCAAGCAATCGCCGACACTAAAGAAATTCTTGTGAATGCCTTTTTTTTTTGAGAATGAAAACGTGGCCATCGGGGGTGACTTTGTCCGAAGAAACAAGGAGGGTGCGGCCATCGATGTGGGTCAACGTTCTGTTGAAACCAAGAAGGGATTCCTTCAGAGAGATTGTCAGAGTTGTCAAGAGATTTAGATTTGATCTCTTGTAGATGTCGAAGTCAGTTTGGACGGACAATATGACGATGAGCGAACCACCCATTTCGCCCAAGCCATTCAGCTGAACGATATCGCCCGATTCTGCGCCTTTTGGGATTGGGATGGCAATCGATTTCTCCTCAAAGAGTTTTCCTGATCCATTGCAGTGGGAGCACTTGTGGGAGATGAGATTGCCAGAGCCATGGCACTTTGGGCAGGTTGCGATATCTTCGTAAACGAAGGGGCCAACACGGACGTTCTGTTTTATTTTCCCTTTTCCATTGCATTGAGGACAGGTGTGGATGTGGTCTTTGGAAAGAGCGCCGCTTCCATCGCAGAACGTGCACTTGATGTTTCGTTTGATGGTGGCTGTGACTGTGTTTCCCAAACAAGCGTCCTTGAGAGAAACGTTGAGTTTCATTTTCGAGGGAGGATAATGGGACGAATTCACGAAGTAGTCCTTGACGAATGGGAAGGCAACCATGACGACGATTGCGATGACGACGACAACGATGGGGAAGGCTATGAAGAGGACGGCGGAGAGATCGGTGTTGTCGTGTTGCTTGAGGCGAGGTGATGAATTCATTTGAAGGAAGGGTGGAATGACAAATCGGAAGAAAAACAAAATGGGAAAAGGAAAAACTGAAAAGTCAACAAAAAAGAAAAAAGGATAAAATGGCAAGAAATGCAGAGTTTATAATACACGACAGATACAAGTTGGAGAAGAAACTGGGCGGCGGGTCATTCGGCGATGTGTTCCAAGGCACGGACCTCGAAACGGGACAGGCGGTCGCAATCAAAATCGAATTGAAGAAATGCAAACATCCCCAACTGAAGGCAGAGGCGCAGCTGTACAACTACTTGGCGGAGGGCGAGGCCAACCCGCCAGGAATCACAAAGATATACTACTCGGGGGAACAAGACGACTACAACGTGATGGTCATGGAATATTTGGGGCCGTCCCTCGAGGATCTCTTCCAGTATGTGGGCCAGCCATTCTCTCTCAAAACAGTCTTGATGGTTGTCGACCAGTGTCTGAAGTGCATCGAACACGTCCACAAGAAGGGATACATCCACCGTGACATCAAGCCAGACAACTTCGTCATGGGGAGCGACAAGAATGTGCATTACGTCTACATCATTGACTTCGGGTTGTCAAAGAAGTACATCGAAAATGGAAAGCACATCGCATACAGCGAGGACAAGTCACTCACGGGCACGGCGCGGTACGCCTCGATCAACAACCACAAGGGGTTCGAGCAGTCGCGGAGGGACGACCTGGAGAGTCTCGCGTACATGTTCATCTACTTCCTGAAGGGCAAACTGCCATGGCAAGGCTTCAGCAGGCAAAACAACAACGAGAAGTTCGACAAGATCTGCAAGAAAAAGATGGACATCCCCCTCGAGGAACTCTGCGGCGGCATCCCCATCGAGTTCGCCTCCTTTCTTTCGTATGCCAGAGGGCTGCGCTTCGAGGAGGAGCCAAAGTATCAATTCTGGAGGGAGGTCTTCCAAAACGTTGCAAGAGAAAATGACATCGAATATGATGGAATGTTTGACTGGTATTTAACTAAACAAAAATAATCAATTTGCTTTTGTCTTTTCTTTCGTTTCTTGTCTCTTCTTTTCATATCCTTTCCAGAAACACCACGCACACCAGTCCAATTATACTTATCACTATCACTATCACAACACACCCCATCGTCATGTTCCGTGTTTTCTCTTCTTTGACCATCCCTTCTCGGTTTTCTTGATACACAATTTCTACTACTTCTTCTGATTCTTCACTCGTGGTTCCAAACGGCAAAAATGACATTCTGTTTTTCTTTTTTTTGCTTTCCATTTTTTTTATAGTTATATAAAACAAAATCAATTACTCTTTGTGTGGCCTCATTTCGTTTTCTTGTTCTAAAGATTGTTCGTCCTCCTCTTCCTTGAGAATTGGTTGTTTAGCATCAGCATCCACTTTGACTTTTCTATTAAAAGCTGGTAAGGGAATAATTCCAGCATAAATAAAGAAACCAACTGTTAGTAAAATAAATCCGAAGACTTGTATTAGAGTTGCCCAAGTTAAAGCCTCTCCTAATTTCGGGCTAATGCAATAATGAATAAATAATCCACTTAACCAAATAGTAATCATCCTCAAAGGATCAATTACGTTTCTTGTCAGAGCATTTACCTGACTTGTGATTGTCATTCCACTTAAATTGAAGAATAAAACAAATAGGACGTATGCGTTTACTAAAGCGTAGATGGTTGGTTGTCTTACCATCAATAACATTGTTTCCAAAGTGTTTTCTTTTACCAGAGCATCACCGGGGATTGGGGCAAATTGAAGGAATGCCATTGAAGCGAAGCTAAAAACAACACCAAAACAACCTTCGATGGAAACAATTAAAGAAGGGGGAATTTCAGCGTCATGCAACAAAGTTTCTTCAAGTAAACCAGAACAAGCATTTAATAATTGGGCAAATAAAATGCAAGAAATGCCAACTAATTTATGAATTGAAAGAGTTGTGGCACCTGGATTTTTATTTGAAGGAATCATAAAACTACTTGAGCCAACAATGAATATTGCAATGACCAATAGTGATACTCCAAATATTTGGTGGAACTGTAATTTTCTTTTCTTAACAAAGTATTGAAGTAATGCAATAAAAATAATTACTGATCCTCTTAACATTTGAAATACACTTCCATGAATATAAACCAATCCAATATTTTGAAGGTATGTTGCGGAAAATGAAAGTAAAGCAGGAAAGAAAAGATAAAACAGATGTTTCGTTGTATATTCTTTGGGTTTTGCCATTTTTGATGTAAATACGTATTTTAATAATAAATATGGAAAAGTACATAATGCCATTGCAAAAAACATTAAGAAATTAAAGAACAACGGTTTTCTAAAATATACAACATCATTGTCAAAGTTTTCGGCTTGAAGAGTAAAACATGTTTTTGATAGCGTGATAGAAAGTGTTCCTGATATTAAAAACAATATGACAACACATACTAAAACACCTTTTTGGAGAAATCTTCTATGAGGGGAATGGTATTCTTGTGGTTCTTCCATCAATAAGCAGACTATTTGAAAAAATCCAAAAGAAGAACTAAGAGATCTGTTTTAGGTGATAAATATTAAGAAATTTTCAAAGACCAATTGGAATAATAATAATTGTTTTTTTAATTCGTGGTCACAATTAATATGAAATTGGTTTGTTGAGAACTTAAAAATAATTTTTTTTTTCCTACTTTATTGCATTGAAAAGGTGATGAATAGAACGTACGTTAATTTTGTTCATGACATTGGCGAAAAACACACTGCTGATGAAGAAAAAGCATTTGTTAATATAGTATTGAAGGAAGAAGGAAATGGATTAACGAATTCGAATCCAATTTATATGAAGGAGTATATTAAGAAAATGATGGTTATTAACGAATTGGGTTATAATGTCGAACAGGGCCTGTTTATGATTATTAATTCAACTCAACACCAAAATTCTTCTTTGCAAAAATCTGCACTTGTTGCTGCCTCCGCGATGATAATGAATGATTCTGAATTTTCTTTGTTATTAACAAATTCTTTAACAAAACTTCTTGGCCCCACCTCCACTAATCCTTTATTTGCTTTAAGAATACTTTCGAGATTCATTACATCTACAACTTTACCTGCTTATTCATCCCACATAAATCAACTTCTAAAATCAAAAGATCCAAATGTAAGGGCCGCTTCGATTAGGTCATTATATAAAATGTTTGCTTTATCTGATCGAGATTCTCAATCAATTATCAAATCTGCTCTTTCGGTCGCTTTGGTTGACCAATCAATGACAGTTGTTGAATCAACAATACCTATTATAACTCAAATCATGTCACAATCACCCCCTGATCGAAGGATATGGCCAGGACTTATCGATGTCGTTCTTCGTTACTTGTTGTTATTTGCTGGATACTCTAATGAAAACTCAAAAAAGATACCCGCCCAATATAAAGGATATAAAGTAAATGATGTTTGTGCCCCATTCCTTCAAATTAAACTACTTCGATTGTTGAGAGTTATGAACCCAAGCACAAAACATTATCAACAATCAATGGCGAATTTAATGGATGTTTATCGGATGATGCCTGGCGGCATTGGAATGGCCTTACAAATTGAATTAATTAAAACAACGATGGTATGTGTACCAACAGAAATAATGTTACGAAACGCCGCACTTGTGGCATCGTCATTATTTGATAAAAAGGATGGATTAATCATTTATTGTGGATTAAAAACAATGAGAATTATAAGTGATAGAAATCCAGTTATTTGTAAGAATCAAATTGACACAATCATGAAATTTGTCACTAACCAAAATGATTCAGTTGCGGAACAAGCCATTGGTTTAATTAATAACATTACAGAGGCCGAAGAAGCTGTTAGTGTTGTATTAACCCTATTAGATATCGCAAAGAAAACAATAAATCAAATAGATCGAAGCAAAATACGAAGTGAGATACTAAAGGTAGCCTACAGTTTATGTGAAAAATATACACCAGATTTTGAGTGGTATTGTAAAATTGTAATTCAGATATTAGGATTAAATAAAATAGAACCAATGCAACAAGGAATTGATGATCAATTCCTGGTTGGGATTTGTTTAAATTTTATTGAAGTAATGAAAAGTGAAGAAGAGAATTATTCTATCGCAATTCAAACTATTTATGATGCCATAAATGTTTATTGTGGTTCAATTACTCTATCATTGGCACAACTCACTTGTTTAGTGATTTCAGAGTGTGATAGTTTTAAAGAAATGGACATGAATGAAATTAGAAATATTATCATTAAATGTATTCAGATTGGGGCTGTTAATGGAGGACTCATTGCTTCTTTTAAAACTAATAATATGGGGATAATTCAATCATTACTATTTCAAGACAATAGCGATGATGAAACAGAATGTGTTACTTCGAAGGAAGACATTGAGAAAAGTAAGCCATCAATGGATTTATTAAACATATGGGATGCCCCAATTAAATCAACAGCCCCAAAACAAGAATTGAATGAAGAGAAAGTTCAATTTGATAAAATTCTGTTACAACCAATTGAAACACAACAAAGAACTCATGAGATGATTGAGTTAAATAAGTTGAATCTTGATTATCAATCATTAATGAAGAACGACGTAAATGAATCCGTTATAGAAAAACAAGTTATTATATCTGAACCAATTGGTGCAAAACCAGTTAAAAAAGAAGAACCTTCACTCAGATTCGAAGAATATAAACAAGAATCCATTCAAACAAACGTTACTATCGCCCCTGTTTGTTGCCAAACCTACACACCTCAGCCATTATTTAATATTTCTTCGACAATGCCAATTTCAAGTACCTCCGAACAACAAACTATTCAACCACAAACTGAACAGCCAACCCAACCAATATCAAACATAAATCAAAAGAAACGTTGGAATTTACCACCAAAATAACTGAATTTTAATTGTTTTAATATGAAGCAACCAATGTTTTGTTAAAAAAGGTGTATTGAAAACATCAATTCGGAATGTTTTGGCTAAAGAAAAAATAAAAAAGGATTTTATTAGATTTGGGGATAAATTGCAAAACGAACAAAAAGACCATCAGCAGAAGGTGGAAGTGGAAGAGATGGAGATGGCAATGAGGAATACTGCAAACACTGAACTGAAGCAAAAGGTGATTTTGAATTCACATCACTGTTTTGGAAATTGGTCATGTTAAGTAAATGAATTTCCTTTTGAATTGAAAGGGCTGAATCGGCGTTATTTTCAACCAACCCACCCAGGTGATTCAAAAAATTGCCATAACACAACCCAAGGAAGTCGCCATTAATCCTTTGGGATTCTTTTAATTTTGAAGATGAGAAGTTAGGGAAGCATGGCTCCGTTGAACATAGGAAGTCATTTGCGTTGACATCTCTCAGTTCTTTCCCGCTTAGCAATGACATTAAAATTGAGGACTTTAGTTTCAATTTTAACCATCTTTGAATTGCAACTAAAAACATCGAAAAATCAACATCAGTACTTTCTATTTCAACAGCAATCCCCATTTCTTCTAATGACTTGTTTATTCTATTCAAATAAGCTGCTGTTTGAGGTTCATTTTTATCAATATGTTCATTGTAATAACCCCAAAGTTTACAGGCAGTATTAATGCCAATAACACTCTCCCCAATATATTGTTTGGAAACATCTTTGTATGGAAGAAGTCTAACGGATGAAAGGATATAATCACTCATGGAAATTGCAACAGCCTCAGCAATAACAGCAGTTGTAATAGTGATATAATCTTTGCATTTAGATAAAATGATGCCCAAAACCTTTTTAACAGGAATTTGATTTCGCTCTAATTTATCAATAATGAGAGAACCGTCAACAATAACACCTTTTTCTTGAATTATTTCATTAATTACTTCTTCCAATTTAGTTGGGTCATAAGTGCCTAAAGTTATAGGAATATCAACAACAGTTGTTTCATGGAAATTCCCACAATAGAAAATTGCGCTTCTGCGATAATTTGGAACGTTCATTGTGGATTGTGATTTACCAATTAAATTTAATTCATATTGTTTTATGAAAGAGGCAGTAACTGGAATATAATCTTCAACAACATTTTCTTTTTCATTAACCTTCGAATCTAAATTAAATACAACAAATCCAAGTGATGCTGAAGGGTAAATTTCTTCAATTCCTACCCTTATTATTTGGCATTCAAATTCTGTTTTGCGCGAGAAAATTGTTGGTGTTTGCGGGAAAGGAATGGTTTCAATGATGTTGAATTTCGAAAAAATAAGAGTTCTTGGTATTTCTTTTTTAAAAATACTTAATGGTGGATGGACATGGGGATGGCTCAACTGTATTTTTTTTATAATTGACTCTTCTTTTATAAGTGATGGATGAACATTTGTTAATATAATAAAATCAATACCTTGGGCAGCTTTTGTTGTGGCTAATAAATTAATCGTGTCGTTGTCGTGTAAGTCTAAATAACAAATTGTCATCACTTTATCATTTCTTTTAGGCGATTGTGGTGCAACAGGGGCAACAGTTGGTGTTGTTGAAGTGGTTGGTGTTTGTGGTTTTGGATTTGTGTTTGCGTTTCTACTCCACAAACTCGAAAAAAAGCTCATCGGAATACTTTTAAAGTTCTGTTATTATTTCTTTTTTATTTTTTGTCATTTGATTTTTTTAGAAAAAAATGTCGTAAGAGAGTGAATTGAAGTGAATTTGTTTGTGAAAGTTATTATACCGAATCAGCAGGCGGTGCATAACCACAAGGCTTTGGTTTGGGGTTTCTTCTTGGAGGGACTGGCGGTGGGTTGTTAGGAGTAAATTCATCAGTTTCATTTAGGAGAAGGGGTTGTGAATTTACCCCAGGTCCAGTTGTCACCTCTCCTACCATTTCTTGTTGAGTTATTGGGGGTGGTGGAACTTCATTGTAACTAACAACCTTTTTTGGGTCAGTTTGTTTTATTGGAGGATTTGGTAATTTTTTAACTGGAGATTGGCGGATAACAGCATTTTGTAATGTCGTTCTTGGTGTTGTCTCATTTGATTTCGTTTTAATGGCCTGAGACTTCACAGTGTTAATTACGATTTTGTTGTCGGTCATCAAGTCGTCCAATGAAGGCATTGGAGGGGTTTTAGTTTTTTCAGGTCCAACTTCATTTTCCTTGTCCATTTCTGTATTATTCCCAGAACTTTCTTCGGGTTGATCTGTTTTCTCAGTATTAAGAACATTACTGGACATTCTAATGTCCTTTAATAAATTTTCAGGAATAGATGGTCTGACAACTTCATCTTTAGTTACATCTTCTGTGTCATCTTTATTTTTCATTAACTCTATTCCTTTATAGATTTGTTCTTCTTCATTCATACCTTCTGCCAAACACATGACCAATCTTTGTGACATCCTTCTTGACCTTCTTGTAACGTTAACATCCACATCATTTGGATAGAGATGGGGATAATCAATCAAAATAAAAGTAACAATTTCGATACACCCAATAATATCTCCACCTGATTTCAAATCCAAAGTTTTTGTGTTATTATCTTCGCTGACGGTCATTAATGTTGGAGCAAAACAAACTGCCAAATTTTTGTTTGTCATTCCATTAATATCTGACAATGAATCAATTTTGCTACACAACTTTAGAATACTCCTGAGTAAAGTAACATTTTCAGGTGGCATTTTTTTCAAAGTGTCTAAAATAAGTTTCCGTTTTTCAGCAGCAGTCGTTCGTGTTTTTGCTCTTCCTTTTTGCCATTCCCTCAGTAAATAACTTGATGCATCAAAAGGAAATACCTTTTCTTTCATTTCCCTCAAAAACTTTTTCAAAACATTCGCCACAACATCTGGTGGAAGATCTTCAAAATCAGTGACTCCCATTCGATGATAAATATCTTCAACCTCCTTTGTTGAGGCGTTAACAGTTTCCCTAAAGATACCATGCGTCGTACAACCTTTATTGTATAAATAGACCATAATATTCTCAATGATTCTGGGTAATTGATAAAAAGGTCTTCCTTCGGCATCCAAGATTTGTTTCAAAGTAGTGCCACAATACAAAACATTTGGTTTTGGCTCAACATGTTTTATAACATAACTTTGTTTTAATTTTTGTGCCTTTTCGGTTATCATAGTCAACGGGTCATTACAACTAAAAAACAAATCACCTGTTGAAAATAACGTTTGAAACGCGTGGAAGAAATTAGTAAACGAAAGTGGAGTTTCCCATTTTAATCTCTCAGTCAAGTTATAAAAAGATGAAACCAATGTTTCTGGATTTTTATTTTTCTCGAAAAGTTTTTTAACTTGTTTGAGTTGAGAAATAATGTCATCAGTCTTTGTGGTTGAAGTATTGATTTCCTGTCCTGCAACTTCAAAACTATTTGAAAGAAATGCAAATGATTCTAATAGAACTTCTGAATGACAACTTTCTGTTAAATTATTTATTAATCCAACCACAGTACTAATTTATTGGGAAAAACAACAAACTATCAAATCCGGTAACTTGTTGGATGGTTGTTGCTTCCAGATATTCGGCATGAGTTTTCATAAGTTCGCATAATTCATTCAATTTTTGATTAAAATTTGTTGTAAAACTTTTTTGTTTTTCCCAGAATGAGAGCACTTTTGGCAATTGTTGTCTTTTAAGCTCGATAGACTCAATGGATTTGTCTTGCCCTCTCTTTTTCATCCAAAACGATTGAAATAAAAAGATTTTTTTTGTTTTTTTACAAAAGAAGATTCGCTGATTGAAGTCCAAAATATGAGTTTGAGCAATAATTACTAGATTTGGCCTTTATTCTCCCAAAAATAAAGAAATTTTTCATTTGGGAATGGTTTAGGATGCAACACAACAAGAAAAGAAAAATGAAAATTACATCATATCAGGTGGAATATCGAGTTCTTCTTCTGCGACACCTTTAATTTTAAACATATCTTCTGACAAAACTAAACATACAAAGGTGGAATGATCCATTTTGCCTGGAACAATATTAAAACCATATTTACCCAACTGATTATCAATTTTTTGTTGTCTTGCGCCAGAAGTTTTTTCAACAACAAAATCATAAATGTTTTCTGTTAGTTTAGAAGCAGAAGGTTCAGTGTAAAGTTCTTTCAATAAAGAATAAAATATTTCATTCCTCTTTTTTCGATGTTCAGGGAATGATTCGTCCCAAACCATTTTATTTATTCCATAGTCTTGTGGGGATTTGCCAAGAACATTTGGGTCAAAATTATCATAAATACCATCGGTCATTAAAAGTAATTCATCACCAGAAATACATATGTTGATTCCACATGAAAAATTACTCAAATCAGGCTTATCGAGTTCGCTTGGTCCCAATCTGCCGCATGCATTTGTTACATCAATTCTTGGCTTATAACCACCGACTAATTCCCAACAAATATCACTCTTTGGCCTCATTAATATTCCACGACAATCACCAACATTGACATAAGCAACAGCATATTTATCTTCATCACCCTTAATTTTCAATAAAACAGACCCAAGAAAAGTAGTTAATCCAACCGAGTGAATGTCTTCGGCCCCAGTTATTAATTCCGTTTGGATATATGCTACTGCCCTTAATAATACATCAACAACTTGTTTTGGAGTTTTTTTACCATTGATTTCGACAGATACATAATCCCTGAATGCTTGACATGCAATTTTAGAGGCAACTGAAGGGAGCGTACCCATACCACAACCATCAGCAATGGAAATAATAACAAAATTATCAAAAACATCAATTGCATGGGTGTCGGCAATTGGTTTTCCAAATTTTGCTTCGTTAATAGTTGGATAAGTAGAGAATATTGTTGAGGCATAGTTTTCATTTGAGCTATATAACAAATATCTTTCAGGATCTTCTTCTTGTTGGGGTTGAAGCAAAGAAAAATGGGGAGTATAGGAATTTGGGGGTTCGAATGTAATTTTTAAATTTTGTTCTTCCTGTTTTTCGTAGGTTTCTTTAATCATTTTGTAATATAATTTATCGAAAGTCATTTGCTTCATGACCAAGACAATATTTACAGTTCAGTTCTAGCGATGAAAATAAATTGGAAAAAAAATGAACCACTCCTTTTGGTTTTGTTTTCTTATTAATATTTGTTAGTTTTTTATTATTTATAATATTGATTTTCGTTTTATTTTTTTTTGTTCCCAGCTTTTGTTAAAAACCAAAAAATGATTAACTTTATTCCATTTCTATCACCCCACACCCCCTTAAAAACATTTCTCTTGAAACAGTTTGTTTCGTTGATTGGATATGATAATAACTCTTCTGTTCAATGAACGTGTCATGAGTAACTGGGAGAATCCAATCACATAATTTCCATTCTTCTTCTTCCCAACAATAAATTGCCAATATCATATTTCTTAACTTAAAAACCGAAACTATTGAATTGTCTTGGTTTAATCCAACAAAGATACAATCGCATTTCATTATTTCATTCAACTTTTCGATTTTCGATTTCATATTTAAAGTAAGAAACGGTATTTGTTCGATTTGAAAGAGTTGTTGTCCCAATGATTTTAACTTTGAGTTCAATAAATACGAGTTGTGGAGTTGTGTGTTTGAGGTTATTGTTTGCATTAAAACAAAAATAAAAAATACAGATCAATTTCCTTTTCTTTTGTAAAAAAGAATGTAAACAGAATCAGACGAAGTGTTTGGCCTTGTCTGAGATACATTTTCATCATTACAACAATACCATTGGCCCAACACCTTATTCCAAGAAATGTAATGCCCACGAAACAACGAACCGCTGTGCGTCTATTATTATAAGTTTCAATTAGACTTGTTTATAATGAAAACAACAAACAATAAAAGAATACAAGTCAAAAAATTCATAATGACTTGGCGATGTTTGCATTGCAAAATCTTTCAGTGGAAATGTTACTCTTTGAATTGGATATTTCTTGTTATAAGTTCGAATTAGATGAATAATTAATACTTTTGGAATGTCATTAATGCTGAAGTACAAAGTTGCTTTTCTTTTTTGTTTGCATTCGGAACAAAACCAATCATCAATTGTTTCTTGATGAAGAAATAATTCAACACAAGTTTCTAATGAAATGGGATGGGTCTCACTTGACATCCATTGGGGAACAGGAATTGACAACGAAATAAATTCTTCATAAGACTCCGAGCTGTAATGGCAAATAGTGCATTTGGCCACCCTTTTTATTCTTCCTTTGAAGTTGTCGTTTATTAAATTCTTGGCGAAATAAAAATCAGAAGAAGAATCATCTGAATCGACTCCACTCATTTCAACTTCAAATGGTGATTGTGTTTTTGAAGAATAGGGAGACACTTCTACTGAATGTGCTTTTATTCTTCCAAAACAGGGAATTGGAGAGAAAATGACAGGTGAAAACGAGGATTGTAAGTTATTAACTTCTTTTGAAGTCAAATCCTTTTCAATCATGTCAAGAAGAATTAATAAGAATTCGTGTGCGTCATTTTGGTCCTTGCCTTCGAATTGGGGATGAAGATCAGACACAATATCTTTTATTGCCAAGGCAGTGACAAACCGATAATTCCCTGACCAAATCGAATTTACTAAATTTATGAAGGCATCAAGTATTGAATTTCTATAAACCGTTTTATCCCCAGCCCTACCTTTAATTGGATTGTAATGATGGTAACAATAAGTTCTTAATTGCTGAGTGTTGGCAAGTGATTGCAAAACAGAATTCATGAAGCAAGTATTTCCTAAATTTCGAATCCCACAAATTGGTTGTTCAGAAAAGAATTTTTTTAAATGATCGTCTCGGGGTGAAAGAAGTCTTTCAACATATTTACTCATTCCGTTATGGACCACACGAATCTTTTGATGAATTTATTTGAAAAATCTCAGGCATCAATATTTCAATCACAAGATTTTGATGAATTTTAATGCGTCAATAATAAGTCCTTGAAACAAACAAGCTAAATATCAATCAATGAATGTGCCTTTCCATTGAGTCAACCAAATTATAAAACCCATTCAAAACAAGTGGTTCTGATAATAAAACATTACAAATCATGCCATATGAATAACAAAACTGGAATGAAATTAATCCATCCGAAATCTTTTGCGAATTGATTTTGAAAGAAGTTAAGTCAGTTGCATCCAAATCAAAAACAGTTTCTTTCTTTCCCTGAAGAATTCTAAGTCTTGGAATGCCATTTTCTATGATGTTAAATACGAATAAACCAAAGAATGAATAAACCTTCACAATAGAGGACTTTCCCATCTTTTTTATTAACCCGTGACCCAATTCTTCCCGGATAGTCAATCATAACTTTACATTCAGAATAAGGCTCGGCCATTTGCCCTTGATTCAATTATTTTTTGAACTGTTTAATTTTCTTTCGTTTTTTCGCTTTTAGTATTTTCCAAAACAGAAACCCTAAAAATAATGTTTTTCGGACTTTATTTTTTTATAAAATGGAAATGAAGGCTTGGACCAACATTAAAATTGGTGTTGTAGTTTTGCTAAGTGTTTATTCTTTAATCTTCAGAAAAGAATTTGTCGTGAAACACTTCCCGTCAACATTGTATCTTATGGCTTATATCACCGATTTGGTATTATCCGTCATTTCTCACTTTCACATCCAAAGTAAATTCTTCAGACAATTTAAGTTAGTTTACATTTGTGTTGGATTCAATTCAAACTCATTCATAGATGTTACAATGATGATACAACTGTTATTGAATTCCACTGTTTATTAATGAATGTTTCATTGGCATTTTTGACATTCGATAATTCATTTGCAGTTCGGATTCATGGGGTGTGTTTGCTGGCAGTGGGAATTTTATCGTTGTTGATACTTTTTGATGTTCGCATGGAAAGATTTAAAGTTCCATTTACTTATTGTGAATTTGGGACGCATGTGTCAATTTTATTTATTTTGATCTTTATCAAAACACCTAAAATCTATTTGACCCCATCACTTATGTATTCATTCGTTCTAAACCATCCGGCGGTGGTGTTGTTTTGGTTATTTTTGATTGTAATCATGATTTCTGTTGCAATGATTCCCCATCAACCATTGTATGTTTCAGTCCAACGGAAGTCATTTCATTTTGTTGCCGCAATAATATATACAATAGGTCTTCATACCAATATCCAATTCTTATCATCGCTATCAAATCTCTTGGTTGTAATTTTCATTGTGTTTGATTTCTTAAGAATTAAATTCGCGCCAAATGGATTTATTTCCCAACTGTTTCAACACTACAGTGATTCTCATCAAGACCCTCATTTGTCCTATGGATTTCCTGCATTTTTATTATTATATGTAAACACTCTTCCATTGTTATTGTTTAGAACACGATTTCATTGCGCCATGATATCAACAATAATAACTGTGGATATTGGAGATGCTTTTGCTGCTATTGTTGGGAGTTATGTTGGGAAATGTTTCCCAATAACCAAATGTGGCAATAAAACCTTTATTGGAACATTCGCATTTATCATCGCCGCATTGCTTTCTGGTGTGTTAATAAATATATACATTCCATTATACCTTACCTTCACCCAATTATTATTAATTTCAACAACAACAGGACTAATGGAGTTGACCTGTGAAAATGACAATTTAATATTGCCAAGTTTTGCCTTACTCTTTATTTAATAATTTGGAAATAAAAAGGAGTCAGGACTAATTGAGTTAGTTTGGTGGTGTTTTAAAAAGATTGACCACGAAAAGCCAAAAAAATGTCCAGACTTTTAAATTGAAACAGAGAACACTAAATCATTTTTTGGCGGACACTTTTTATTGTTTGCGAGTTTTAAGGGTGAAAAAAAGTGTCCATTAAAAATTGATTGTTAAATTCACGCAGGGTGCCCCAAACCGTCTTTTTACTTGACACTAATTTACGTTTAAAATTTTCACGTGATTAAAAAAGTGTCCAGTAAAAGAGCAGTTTTAAAACGCCCTGGACCATGTTTAAAAACAGATAGATTTTATCTTCCAAAGAATTCTTTCAAAAAAGGTGGTTTGGCATAACCTTTTCCAACTATCCCTCCGCTGCGCCCCTCAATTCTGGCGTTTTGAATGGTCACCCTAATCTATTTAATGCACGCTAGAAATGGTGTTGTGTTGACGTCAGAAAGTGCCAGATAACTCAATAATAAATACAAGAAACAGAAAGTAAGGGTTTTAAAACGGAGGAAATCAAAAAGAGAAAAAGAAAACCAAAAATGGAAACCAATAACAAAGCAATTCTTCTGGTTTGTTCGAACAAAAATAGAATGAACTAAAAGATCCCAGAGACATCGAGAACATTCTTTGTAATGGCAATGGAAATACCACTTACATCAGCAAATCAAAGTCGAACTGCGTTAGAAGGTTTCAATTTACACAGTCCTAATTCTACGCCAACACCAGAACAAAATTTAACTCCTGCTCTTGGTTATGAGGAAACCCCAGGGACATTGGAGTTTTTACACAACTGTGCGCCATTTATTGCCAAGTTGTATTCACTCGTTAATTCCCAGCAATATGTGAATTTAATTTGTTGGAGTGAAGCGCATAAAGGAGCGGCTATTTGTGTTACCGACTCCGTTCAATTCGCCCAAGAAATATTACCCAAACATTTTAAACATTCAAACATTGCTTCGTTTGTGAGGCAATTGAACATATATGGATTTCATAAATTGGATTGCAAAGAGGGTTTATGTTTTAAACATGAATATTTTCAAAGGGACCGACCTGAATTACTTGAAAAAATAAAAAGAAAGAAAAACAAAAAAGGAGTAATCGGCCAGCCAATCCAACAATTTTCAAATGATTATCCCAAAGGTGAAAATGAAAATTTATTAAATATCGTTTCTTTGAGAGTCGATATTGGTAAATTACAAAGTCAAGTTGAAGAAATCAAAGGGGAGTTACAGGAATCTAAAATGAAATGGTCGAATTTATCGAGAAGAATTGACCAATTAGACCAAATGTTTAACTTATTATATTCCAACTATTCAAACATTCAAGGAAACTCACAAATGGGAACGGGTTCCAACAGTTATTTCTCAAATACACCACTTTCGATGTATTCCAACCAAAGAAGAGTTCCTGATTTTCAGCCAGAGGATGGAAGACATCGGGATCAGCCATGAATTACTTTTTTGTTCGAATAAGAAAGTTTATTAATTAATTTATTATTATTTCATACTAAACAAGCAATAAGATGTTCGGGATTCCATTAATAATTAGAATTGGTTTGGTAATACTTTTTTTAATTAAAAAACGAACTTGTTAAACAAATCATTTGGAATGACCGACCGACTCATTAAAGAAGTTGAAAAGAAGGTTAAACAAAAAATTGTCAATGAAAATAAAAAGGTCGTTTTTAGTTCAAAAGATTTCATTCAAGTCAAACCAAATAAATTAAAAATAAAGAAGATGAAAAAGAATATAAAAAATAAGAAAATAGATTTTATAAATATTGATTCTGGGGTTGAAAGTGTTTGTACTGTGGTTGGAAAATCCCTTCAGTTGGAAAAAAATTATTACCGTTTAAAAGGAGAACCAAAAGGGGATGAAATCAGAAATGAACAAGTTTTAAAGAAGGCTTTAAACTTTGTTCTTTCGAAATTTAAAAAAAATAAGGATTACGCCTATCTCTGTGATCAGTTGAAGGCAATAAGACAAGACTTAACTATCCAACATATTAACAATGATTTTACTGTGCTTGTTTATAAAATACATGCAAAATATTCTGTCCAATTTAAGGACATTAGCGAATTTAATCAGTGCATAAACATGTTAATGAAATTATTTAAAACACTAAAATATCCCATTGAAGACGATTCGGTCCTTCAGTTTACTTCATATCAATTATTGTATACGTTATATGTTAATTCCCTACACCAATTTCGATCCATAATCGAATCTCTCCCTGAAAACGTTAAAGAAAATAGGTTCATTCAATTTTCTTTAAGCATCGCCAAGGCGTATTATGGGGACGACATTTTCACATTCTTTTCTTTATACAAACAAAGTTCGAAGACAACAAAAAAGATTCTTAATTCCTTTGTTGAGAGAATGCAATTAAAAGGAATTCAAATGATTTGCTTAGCGCATAGACCATCAATCTCAGTTGAGACAATTAAAAAGGAGTTATGTTTTGATGACGCCTCATTTAATTCTTTTGCAACGAAGCACAGCATAGTATTAAATGAGCCACGCGACTCAATACTCGCCTTGGAAACGATGAAAAATTTATGCACAAAAAGTGAAGAATAGATTACACTAAAAGGGTTGAATTTAGGGTTTTTTTTTTAAAGTTCTGAAAAATAAGTACCCCACATTTTATTTTGTTTGAATTTTCTCGTATATTTTTTGTTTTGTGGGCTCACGCATTTCATTGGGTTTTAAAAAAACAGTTAAATCAAGAGAAATCAAAATGAATCAACATATCTCCTTCCCCAAATAGGTGGGATATGTTTACTCCATT
Organism: Entamoeba moshkovskii; assembly: GCA_002914575.1. NCBI lineage: Eukaryota > Evosea > Mastigamoebida > Endamoebidae > Entamoeba > Entamoeba moshkovskii. The sequence goes on from NWBR01000151.1 coordinate 21,787, forward strand.
TAGGTTTTGAAAACAATCATTTTTTTCGTCCTTTTGTTGAAGTGTTGTAAAAAATCTAAGATCCGCCAAAATTAGATTACTTGACGACAAAAACAACCTCGGGTTTTCATTCTCGAAAGAAAGTATCTCCTTTTTTGGGACGAAATCTTCTTGTCGTCGAAAAGATCTTGTGGTTGACACGTGGCACTTACTAATTGGCCCACTTGGTTGTTTTGAAAACATTGGGTGGGTTGGCAAACAAAAACAATAGTAACACGAATTAAAAAAAAACTATAAGACAAAAAACAAAAAATGAAACAAAGGAGAGGGGTGGGGAGTGGGAGAGAAAGGACCGACAAGAAGAAAGAAAGGGTGTGATAAAAAACAAAAAAAAGGAATGAAAAAGAAAAAAACAAAAAGAAAATCACAACCCAAGATCGAGAAAAGGAGGGAGGAGTTGATATTAAAAACAAGGGTGAGTACCCGAGTAGTGATTAATAAAATGTGAATAAAAGGGGTGTTCGCTAACTGGAAAAGCATCAATGGAAGGTAAGAAGAAGAGATTAAACCTTAAACAAAGACAACACCGCCTAAATAATTTGCAATGTGACTTGGAAGTCACACTAATGGCATTGCTAAGTCCCTATTGCTCGTTCGTTGTTGCGCGTCCCCAAAAGAAAGCTGTGGTTACTCGCCAATTTGTCAAAATTAAAGAGATAATTCTTAATGGTGGAGACAAAATATGCTTATCCAAATTGGTTAAGGCCAGGGGAAAAGAATTTGTTGAAGAGAAAGTTAAAGATGGCGTCAGCCGAAAAACGGCGGTGAGAAGAATGCATTCTTCAAGGAGGTTTGAAACTCAGCATATTTTGGAAGATATTCTTTTGGAATTAGGAGTTTTGGTATTAATTGAAAAAGAAGAAACTGCGGGTGTTGACGGAATTATTCGCATTATCGGACCTAATTACGAATTGCGCAACAATCAAATTACTCAGATCGCATTAAACGTTAATTCCCAAGTATTTCAATTTGGAAATGACAAAGACCTCACATTAACACCAAATACGCTTACACCTTATGTATGTTGAAAAAGGAGACACAATTACAACATAATTGTCAATATTTTTTGTTAGAAATGAAAATGGTTTAATTTTAATAAATGTTAATTCAAAGAAAAAAAAAACAAAAAACTGAAAAATGTTTCGAAAAGGGAATTGATGAACGAAAAGGGTGACAAAAGTGTAAAACAAATCACCAAATTTGAAGGTAAAAAAGAAGGAAGGAAAGACAAAAAGGAAAGTAAAACTGATGACCCATTGAATCACAGGCCAATGACTCGGTCTATGGGTGGGTTTGAAGTCGAAGATGAAAAACCGATCAAGAAAACAGAACCCATTGACTCATTTGAAAAGGAGTTATGTTTAAATTTAATGGATCGATTGATGAAAATAAGTGAAAGTGAAATATTTATGGAGCCAGTCGATCCAGAAATGTGGAATATCCCCAATTACTTTGAAATTATAAAAACGCCAATGGACTTAGGGACTGTTTTAAAAAAAATTAAAAAGGATTTGTATTTCTCTTTAGAAGATTTTGGAAACGATGTTAGACTTACTTTTACGAATGCAATGACATATAATCCACCTGGGAATTATGTCCACAGCTACGCAGAAAAATTAATAAAAATCTTTGATAATTACTTCAGACATTGCCTTAGGGAACAACGAGAACATTTAAAAGAAGAGAAAGAACACACAAAACAGAAGAAAAAGTATTCATCAAAACCACTCACCAAACCAGAAACACATTATATTTCAAAGAAATTAAAAAACATTCCAAGTGAATGTTTGGGCGAAGTTCTTGAGGTTTTAGAAATTGAAAAAACTGACCACCAAAATAATGAGGTAAACATTAAATTAAAAGATTATCCAAACTCTGTTTTGAGACACTTATATTCAATTTTCAGAAACAATGAAAATGCTTCAAATACTCCTTCGGTTGATTGAAATGTTGATATTATAGGTTTATAATTTATTTTTTTTTAACTTTTGGTTCTGAACAACATAAAAAGCAATTTATTACTCTAAAAAGGAATCATCAGGCATTATCATAAACACAGAATTAATGAATGACAATAATCTTTTTCTATATAGTTCAGGTTCAATTACTGTGGGGTTTTCACCTAATCCACCTATTTTCTTAACAACGCTTTCTAATTGTTTGTCCCAAGTGTAAGTTCTGATAAAATCAATAATACCAACCCTTAATAATCTTTCTTTTTCATCACATCCCACAATCAGGGAATAATCCATTACATTTGATGTTAATAGCATTTGTGTATCATTTTTAATAATGTCCATTAACAATTGTTTTATCGCCTTTGTGACAATAATTGGTTTTCTTGTCAACGTCTGAACGAAATTACCATCCAACCCAACTTTCAATTCTTCGTCTTCTATTGTTCTTTTTTTTAACGTCCCTTTTAAATCGTAGGTTTTTGAAGGTTCTTTTCCATAAAATAAGTTTTCCATTAACAGAAAAACTACTTTCTCACTTCTTCCATTCCCAATTCTCAAAGAACAACAAAAAACACCTAAATTTCTTACCAACACCGTTTTTCGTTCCGAAGTAAGAACATAATTAAAATAGCCAACTCCACCACCCGCCAGGAATGCTTCAAATTCAGGTGCCTTTAATTCTTTAAATAAAAAATGATCATCAAATGATTTAAAGAATTGACTCTTAGACTTACCTCCTTGGGTCTGTGTCGAGGCAATATAGGAAATGCTTTGTATAAAACTATTTTGTATATCCCCTGTTGTCGATAAATTTTTATAAAATAATAATCGTAGGAGATGAAATTGACAAGCAAAAAACATTGTGATTTCCATTGACACTGGTATTGAATTTAGTGAAGTACAATACTTAAAATCAAAGTGTGGTTTCGGTGTTGAATTTAATACCCTTTTAATTGTTTGTTCATTTAATTCATCAAATGAATATGTTAACTTATTTGCATTAAGATAATTTTGATATGACTTTGTGCACAAAGCAAAAGCAAATAATGATGGGAGTGTTGCTGGGTCGAGATGGAAGTACATACCTTCATATTCAACAACAAAGCGTTCATTCCATATTAACCTTAGCACAAGACCTTCTTCCTCTAAATTAATTGTGGGCAGGGTAATTGGATGATTTTCATCATTATCATTCAACTGATTTGCGAATAAAGAAGGTCTTCCAATTTTAATAGGTTTCCTTGAAGTATTTGGATCAGAAATTGGAAGTAAAGAAGATTTAGGAAGGTCATCATTAGTTTTGGTAACAATCGCATCCCCTTTATTTTTTAAATTGTCCATTTGATTATTAAATTGTTTTGCAAACTCCACTGTTTCTTGATAAAATTTGAGTTGAAATCTGACGAGGTCAGAGGGAGTAAATTTCAAAAGGGATTGTCCAAGATAATTATTTTCCATTTCATTAAGTTTGGCATACAGTTGTTTTCTTGCTTCAAAAGATTTTTGTATTTTTGGGATTTGTTTTCTTAAAATCATTAATTCTTTTGTCATATGTCTGTTCATTTCCATTATTTCAGTTAAAATATGCTCTTTTTGATTAAATGGCTCATTAGTAATTGCCGTTTGAACTGTAAATGGTTGTATTAATGAAATAGAAAAATGAATTGCAATACCATTCCCAGTAAATTCTAATATATGATACAAATTATGTTTGCAAGGAAACGGTGGAAATTTCAGATGTTCAAGTGATTGAGTTGTGGACAAAGTATTCAATATTTCATTTAAGGAAATTGAATATATTGACTCTCTTAAAGTCCATACTTCTGAACTTTTCTGACACTTCAAACATCTCATTCTAATCACCTTCAGCGACCCTTCAGGTTTAGAAGTTAATGCGGTTGTAACGGTAAGTTTAATATTATTATAAATAATAGAAGTGGTGTGGTGATCAATTTGACCATTACAATGCAAACAATTTCCACCATTTAAAAAAGGAGTAATAAAATTCAAAAGAGTGAATTCATTTGGAATGAAAATGTAACTATAAATGGTGCATTCCATTGAATAGTTTGAATGTAATAAAATTCCTATTTTATTATTTACTTTATCAATTTGATTAACTTGATTTGGTTCAATAGTTAAACTCATTGAACGTAACCCCAAAAAATTAGATGTATCGTCTATTTGAATATAATTATCAATTGAATTCATTAGTTTCACCTCCAACTGATGTTAAAGAGACACAAAAATTTTCAGTTCGCCACAGAAGAGATCAAACGTAAAGAAATGTTATTACAAAACAAAAAAGTGGCCTGCTTATAAATTAAAAAAAATGAAAAATATAAAAAGGAATCTTCAAAAATTACAAAAGTAAAAAATATTTAGTATTGGGGAAATGCAAGACGAAACAACTATTTTAAATACTCTCCGTACTTTAACCACTCCTTGTGACTCTCAAACAAGACAAAATTCGGAAAATTTACTATTAAACTCTTTACCCCATTCAATTCCTGTTTTATTGAGAATCGCACTTAGCAGTAATGTCGATCCAAACCAAAGGTTATTGGCTGCTATCGTTTGTAAAAATAATGTATTAACAAATCAGTTGCCAAGACAGGACATAGCAACGTGTGTAAATCAAATCATGCCACAAATTCACGCTTGCCCACCAAGAATATCAAATATGTTGTCTTTCTTTTTAGAAGCGTTAACCAGAAATGATAATGTCAGCAAGGCTGCATTAATAACCGAGTCAATTCAAAGACTTCCTACTTCATTACCAATATTGGATGCATTATTATGTTATTCTTTTATAGACAGACCAATATTAAATATATTATGTTCCACTAACGGTGGCTGTGAGAAACTTATTAATTTAATTCAAACAAGGGCTGATTCAACTGCAATGAAAATTATTGGAAGCGTAATTTCTTTTATTGGAATGGATTCACCAGATTATTTAAACAGTGTTTTATTTGAACAACTTCCAAATGCTTTAGAGTCTGTTTTCAACTCTGATTCGATTGCTTCATGGTATCACGCCTTAGTTTTAATAAGGTTACTTTGCTCAGACGCCCCAGATTCAATCAGTAAGTCTTTTGCCAAGTTACTTCAAAACATTATTATTATTGCTCAAAAAGTAATTCAACAACAACAAAACAATCAATGGCAAACATTAGAAGTTGTTAATGATCTTTCTTTTGACATAAAAGATGGATTATTAATTGTTCTTGTGGATGTTCTCTCAGCATTTGCTGCGTTAAATTGGTATCAAAAATACAATATTGAAAAGGTGAGCGATATAGTCACTCTTGTTGTAAGAATTATGTGTATTCCAGTTCAGGATTGGTCCTTTCCATTTGATTCACTTTCCCATAATTCTTCTCAAAACGTTCTTCAAACACCTTCAACAACACTGCCAGAAGCTGCAATTATTTTTTTCCATAACATTATTTTGCACCAGACCGTTCCTGTAAATGTATTATTTGTTAGTAGTTTCCAATTACTGGAACAAGGAGCACAATTGTTACAATTACATAAACGTAATTTCGTTAATATTAGGGGCACAGGTTTATTAATTATGAGTATTTGTGGTAACTATTTAGCAAAAGCACGTGTTCAAATGCAAAAAGAAGTTAATACCATTATTATTAATGTCGTTAGAAATGATTTTCAATTGATTGATATGTTAAATAATGAAGATTTTGCGGAGCATGATTTATGTTATGCCCTCACATGTATTTCTTCAGTGTTACCTTCTGCCACATATTCTGATTTGGCTTATTTCTTAACTGCTCTATCAAATTCATTTATCAAATTTATTAATTGTCCCACTGCTTTACCTTATTTATTGAGACTACTAACCCATTGTCTATCCATCCAAGACTTCACCATCTCCCCATTTTATACTTCATTCTTTTCTGCATTATTAAATACACTCGAAGTAGGTCCAGATGAATTGCCATTTGTTCTTGATGCTCTATCCGCTTATTGTAGGTATTTACCACCAGCAGGGACATTATTCCAACCATTAGTTGCTTCTTTGTTAAGATGCTTTTTACACAACCCAGTATCCCCCAAAGTTAGAAATTCGATGATACAAATATTTAGTGTGGTATTCAATAACAGATCTATATTTTTAAAAGTTGTCGAATATTTGTTTCCCCCACTCCCAACAATTTACGCGTTCTGTTCCAGACAAAATACTGATTATCCAACACAAACAATATTAATGGTGTCAAATGTGATTGTCAAATATTCCATGGCTCTTGGGGATGAATTAAAGAAATTATTGTTATTATCGTTGAGTGCAGGCAAAGCAACCCCACAATGCCTTGAATTATCTATTATGATTATGTTAGAAACATTAAGGAAATATGTAAATATAATGGAAATTGAAGACGGAGAAATGATTGTATCGATTATGTTACAAAATTTGGATGAAGCTGTTAAAATTGGATTGATGGAAGAAGAAGAATTATTAAAGAAGGCGTGTGACGCTTTGTTGTTACTTTCAATGTTCCATGGGAATAAAATTGGTGAAGGAATTGTGGAAATAGCATGCCGAGGAAATGGAAAAGGCAACATTGACTTAGAAATTGTATTGGGAAGGGCATTTATATCTCTAAAACAAACCAAAAGTAAAATTGTGCAACTAATTCCAGAATTATTTAAAAACGCTGTTAAGATGCATGAAATGGCCAAGGAAAAAGGCAGTTACCAAGGAAAAGTTCATGGATTCTATTTAACACAACTCATCGAATGTGAAGGAGTAGATAAATTGGTTGATGAAAAAGGGGTTCCACTCACAATTATTGCATTATTAGAATTATATCTTGACCTAATTGGGATGGAACAAATATATAGCAATGAAAAAATATTAATGGAACAAAGCAGGGGGGATGGGATAAATGGAATGAGTGACGATGAAGACGAAAATGAAGAATGGTATAATGATGAGGACGAAATGGAATATTATGCACTTGGGGAAAATCAAATGGAAATGTCACAAGCGCTACAAAATAAAGAGTTGGAGCTATTATCGCGAGACGATATGTTTTACTCGAGTTATAAAGAATATTTGGAGAATTTCTTTGGCAGATTCAAATCTGATTGCCCCAAACAAAGATTCTTGGCTATCAAACAGTCAGCTTTGACTTACAACAAAAGTTTATATGAATTTCTATCTAATTGAATGAACACTTTTTATCTCATTTAATGCGACCACTTAAAATTAAAAAAAAATCAATTGAATTGAGAATAATACAATACCCCATCTTTTGATCCAGTCATTAGGATTGAGTTGTTACATTCGATGGATGTTATGGGTTGTTGGTGTTGATACAAAATATGAAGGTTTCTGAACCAACCTTTGTCGCAGTCATAGTATGAAACAATTTTATCATATTGGCTGAATAATATTTTTCTGTTGTGGCACTTTAACATTGTCATTGGCGAATTGTTTATTCGTCGATTCAGAATAAATTTATTCATTCGTATGTCATACATTGATATTGATCCTTCATAAGTTCCAAGAACTATAAAGTCATCAAAAGAATCAAAAGTTGTGATGGCACTTCCTATTTTTTCGCTTTGGAATGTATACGTGTTAGACCTAAAATCAAATGCCAACAGTGTTTGGTCCTCAGAAGAGGATAAGACTAAGTTTTGTTTAATTTCATCGACATGAGTTATTGGGGCCGAATGACAAGAAAAATCGTCAATCAACAAATATTTGTCGATATCATAAACCCCAATTTTCCTGTTATTCCAGGCAAGTAATAGCCCATCTCTATGAACAAATTTCATTTTGTTATATGGAGTTGACAATAAATTATCATATTGATCGCTTTCATTACAATACGTTCTTATTGTACCATCTCCCATTCCAAAGATAATCTCATTGGTTCTTTGGTTTATATCCATGGCAACAACTTTCTCAGTAAAAACATATTCATTGTAATAATGATGGGTTTTGAATGAAATTTTTTTCATTCTCCCCTCTGATGATCCAACATAATACGTTTCATTACCAACAAATGGGAAGATATAACTTACTGGCAAATGTTGAAATATTTCAACCCTTTTTTTGATAATGGGGCAGTAGGAACTCCACTTCTTTTTAATATTTTTAGAGTGGCCAACAATTTCATAATAGTTGTATTCTTTTCTGGGCTGAGTGATTTGATTGTCGCTACTATCGTATTTATTGAAAGTTATTGGGTCAAAATACAAATCATAAAAATTCTTCCATATTTCCTGATTATATTTTAGTATTCGTTCAAATCTTTTACAAGTGCCCATACAACAAAAAAGATCTTCCAATGGCAAATAACTGAAAATATGAAGAAGCAATTTTCTATCAATAGTGGAGAAATCAAATGTCCCTTTTTGTGAGCATTGTTCAATCGAAATAAAGTTCTTTCTTTTCTTTTGTAAAAATAATGATTGATAATGCAACGCATTTGATAAATATATTTTAGTCAGATCAAATACTGATCCATCATTTTCGACTGGAACGAAATTTATTCCATTTTCTATTCCAATTCTATCCATTAGTACAGCATTAAACACACATTTAATACGTGCAAATTGTTCTTTTCTCTCCATTGTTTTTAAGAAAGGACAAGAAAAATGAAGATAAAAAATTGAACGTAATTTCCCATCGCTGTGAAGCCTAACACTTTCTGCCGCAAGAACGACAGAAAACCCCCCACCATTTTTATGTTCGAAAGGACATTCACAATTAATAGTCCTACATCCAGCGAAAACTGATCCCTCCACAATTTTTGAAACATAAATAACGTCTGACTCACAAGGAGTTTTATCAAACAAACAAGTTTCATGGTGTTCAATAACTGCTCTACCACTTTTTTTTATTGTTTCAGTTCTTGAATAAAGAGGATGATTCCCTGTATAACAAAACACGTTTTCAGCATACTTGTTTATATCAAATCCATGGGTGGATTCCCCAACAAAAACAATTTCACTCATCCCTTCATCACAAAGAACAGAAATTCTTTCACTTTTATGAATGACTTTGGTGTAAATAACCAACTCCTCAAGCCTTCTGAAATATTCATTTTCGATATCAACTGAATGATTTCCTTCCACATCATTTCTTAATAACTCGCCCAGGTTGTAAATAAACTTTCTTTGACACTGCAGGCAATAATAAAATAAAGTATCGTCAATATATTTATTATTCAAAGAAAGTTGAACAGTAAATTTGCATCCCTGCTGATAGTCTCGACACGAAAAAAGGTAGGAATTGATGAAACTTGAGTTAAACCCAAATAATATCCTACTCACCCGTTTTTCATCTTTAATAAATGTTGAACTACAGTTGACCAATGTTCTTGTTCCTTGGGGGAGTTGTGTCGTTCTATAATAAAACTGTTCATTACGACAACTCACTGGAATTACATCAGGGAATACTGAAAGAAAAACTTGAGGATTTTGAATAAAGTCACTCACAAAGTTTGTTTTGAAGCAAAACAACGCCTCAGTTTTAATTTCAATTGTTTCCCCAAATTTTCTTTCATACGACTGAATACAATAAATAGGGGGCTTTAAAACATTCTTTATCTCGCACCACCCTTCATTTTCAAAGTCGAAGTGATTCAAAATTGATTTAAAAACCATAATGGAAAATGCTTTAAAAGATCGAATTTTGGAAAAAAAGTAATTCCTGGGGAATGTTTACTCCGAACAACAATTCATGTCACATTAAAAGCCTTGAATTAATGTGCACTTCACAAAAAATAGATCATTTTAGAATTTTCTGTAACTACAAAATTTGATTTCGCCAATTCCCGTTCTCTTGCTTTGTGTACTTTCATCCCATTCCGCATGAAAAATAACAACCCCTCTCAGTGCAACAAAGAAATTTTGGTGAAATTTACTTGAATTTGGCTTTTTTTTGGTATTGAAAACAAACACCCCTTTTTCAAAAATAAC
>NWBR01000156.1:29277-42573 GCA_002914575.1 Entamoeba moshkovskii
TGATATGAAGAGAACGTATGATCTTACTTTGTTTACTAAATGTCAAGTTGAAGATGATTGTGATTTAAGAAGTTGTGAATTATTGGAAGAAATTAAAACATCAACTGATAACCAGGAAGTAAGAATTGCAATAGAAGGATTAACAGAATTGAAAAGAATTGAAAATGTTAAGAAAGTGGATTGTATTCCAAGAAGTGTTACTTATTTATCGTTTACACCATCATTCAATTACAACGAATTGATGGAAAAAGACAATGATTGTTTTATCAACATAACACAACTTATGTTTTCAAATGATAGAGATGGCAATGTTGATAATTCTCAAATACTAATGAATTTCAAGAATTGCACTAACCTTCATTTAACCATTATTAATAAACAAGTATTTGAAATACCAATGAATGTCAAAGAATTGGTTATTGATGCCATTGTCAAATCAGAACAAATTAAAGAAATTGGAAAGATAACAACATTAAGCAAATTGGAAATACATTTTTCTACATTTAATACCAAAAAAGAAAAGGAAGAAATCCAAGAAATGTATCACAAAATGAAAGAATTAGATCATTTGAAAACGAATTATATTGATGGAATTAAATTACCATCAACACTTACTTGTTTAGATTATCAAATCAACAATAACACTGATTTAAGTCAATACACTAATCTGAAAGAATTGAATATAATTTGTTATTTCAGTGACAAAGAAGTTAGAATACCAAACAAAATAAACAAACTTTATGTTTATGGAAATGTGAAAGTGATAAATTCAAAAGAAGTTGAAGTTAATAAAATTATTTTGAACAATGCTCCATCTCAATATTGTAAATGGAATTCGAATAATATCTTTATTTTAAAAAGTTTTGAAGTTATTGAAAAAATTTATTTGTATTTTTTGTGAAAAACGACTGTCATTATTTTTAGTTTGGCATATTTATTTAAATAATTGAAATTATGTACTTTTTTTTGACAATACCCAATTTTACTTTACCAAATAAAGCCACTCTCATTTAGTCGTGATTTTTTTTTTGACACCTCCATTTCAAGACATGTAATAACTAAACTATATTTCGAATTTTGAGATTTAACTTTTTTGTTTCAATTCTTTTGTCTTTTGAAACTATACAATTATCCCTCCAAATTGTACAGTTTTGTTGCAAAAAATGTACAGAAAAGAAACGACATCAAATCTTTTCGAAAATCATTTATAAATGAACATTAACAGAAGAAAATATTTTGATTTATTTTTGTTTAAATGAGTTCACTGTGAAAATATTTCCAACACATTTTTTTACTTTGCCATTGTATTTAATCTTTTTTTAATAACTTGTTTTCTTCAATGAACTCCATATTTTTTGTTTTCTTTCTCTTTCATTTTCAAACATTTGCTGGAATATGCCCAAAGTATTATTATTTCACAACTGATTTTGGTTGTAAAATGATTTCTGAACACTGTTCTGGGGAATGGAAAGATTATATTGGATGTACTCAATGTGAAACTGATTATTTTTTAGACAACGGTATATGCAGAACTTGTTTTAAATGTGAAAATGGAAGTTGTTTAAAAGATGGAACATGTTTGAAGTGTCAAGAGGGATATGTTTCTTTCAATGGAATTTGTGAACAAATGGATAAGTGTATTCCAAATTCATATTCGAATGGAATTGGTTGTTTTGAATGTTTGGACGGATATTTCGGGCCTAAGTGTAAAGAATGTAAACAAAATTGTTTGAAGTGGGACAACAAGAATGGGTGTAACGAATGTCAGAATGGTTTTTATGTTAAAGATGGTGTTTGTAATAGTTGTGGTAATGGATGTTTAGATTGCATTAATGATAAGGGATGTCAGAAATGTGGTCAGGATTATGTTATAGATAATGGAATATCCATTCTCAAAGAAAAATCATGTTTAGAGTATGATGTAATAAATAATACAGGATGTATTCAATGTGAAAATGAATATTATTTAAATTTGGGTGGTTGTTCTAAAGATAATAATTGTAATCAAAGTGTTACTGGAAAGTATTGTATCAAATGTAATGACGGATATGTTTTAAATAATGGAATTTGCGAATTATGTCCAGAAGGATGGTTTTCGTACAATAACAAATGTATCTTTCCATTTGGATGTAATGAAACACAAAATGAAATAGGGTGTGTTTCATGTGAAGAAAATAATCAATTAGTTGAAATTAAACCAAATTTTTGTATGTTTTGTGGACATTTTTGTTCTTTTTGTTCTGATACTGGTAATTGCTCCATTTGCAAAGATACATTTTACAGTTTTAATGGGTTTTGTATTCAATGCGATTCGTATTGTTTGAAGTGTAATGGTTCTGAACAGTGTTCACTTTGTGAAGAAGGATATTCATTAATAAATGAAAGAATGTGTTGTGACAGTAGTTTGTTTCTTTTAATGCTAACACAATTATGCAAAGACGTAACGAATAGAATGTGGTGATAATTGTAGTTGTAATGGGTGTGATGAATTTGGATTTTGTCATATGTGTCAAATTGGTTATTACAATGATAAAGGTATTTGTGTTAAATGTCCAGATAGGTGTGATTCTTGCAATACAGAAGGTTGTGAAACATGTGCTGAGGGGTACGTCTTAGATTCGGACAAAAAAGATTGCAAAAAAGAGAACAAAACTTTGGTATTGTCGCTGTCCGTTGGTGGAGCATTACTGGCCTTATTTTTGTTTATTGCAATTCTAGTTGTTGTTGTGAGAGTTGTCAAGAAAAATAAAACGAAGTCTAGATACGAATCAATGCTTTAACTTAGTTCAACTGATTTCTTTTTCTTTTTCGTTTTACAAAAAACCTTCGAAATGTTTTAATGATTTGTATCATTGTTAAAAATAAAACAATAACTGTTGTTTAAAATTTGTTTTTATTTCGCTTTTGTTTTTTTTTTGTTTTATTGCTCTAAAAAAAAATCAAATCTAGTTTGTTCGATTTAATTTTGTAATTATTTATTTTCTATACAAAATGAGTTACATAACCTGCAACACAATAAAAATAGTTTTATCCAAAAATAGTTTTTTTGTAAATAAAAAAAGACAAAATTTGTTTTGTTTCTTTATCCAAAACAAACAACAAAACGAATGGATCACCAAAAGAATGAAATTGCATTATTAAAAGCATATCTTAAATTATCAAAAAATCAAGAAAAAGATTTTTTTTGGAGACAAAGAAAGGTTAGACGAAAAACAAAAGTGAAGAAAAAAATAAAAATTCGAAAGATAAAAAAAGAACTCAGAAGTAGCCAAATGTCTCTTCACTTGTATCAACTAGACCAACCTGAAATGAATGGAAATTATTCATCTTTGTTTAAATCCAATGAAAAAATCTCCCCAAATGCTTCATTATCGCCAATGAGGAAACAAAGAAAACAATATACGATTTCAAAAAAAAGAGAAGTTTGGACCCCTGAAGAACATGCGCTATTCATAGAGGGGCTGTCGCTCTATCATCGCGATTGGAAAAGAATTGAGCAACATGTCAAAACTAAAACTGTTGTTCAAATAAGAAGTCATGCGCAAAAATATTTTTTGAAACAACAAAAACAAAGTGGCAGTAACTCTTCATCTCGAAGTTTATCTCCCAATTCTTCTGAACTTTCATGTTTTAGTGTTTCCCCAATGAAAAGAAGAAATTCAATGTCAGCATTTTCTCCTTCATCATCTCGGGAATTTAGCGTTATTTGGAGTTCTGGATCAGAAAATACATCTCCAAGAATGTCTTTATCTCCTATCAACGGACAAAATGACCATATCCCTGTATTTCATCCCATTTATACTGACTAATTATTTCATTATTAACAATTGATTGAACAGGGGATCTAAACATTCCCTTATGTTCATTGTAAATCAATTCCTTTTGAAAAAAGTTTTGTTTTTTTTGTTATATAAAACATAAAAGAGTTGAATGAGAAATGAAAACGAAATATAAAGAAGATTTCCAACAATGAAAAGTCAAAGAAAAATCAATTAAAAGATCAATAAACAGCAAATGGAAGAAGAAAACAACTCGTCCTTAGTTACAAGTCAATCAAGCGAATACTATTATGGCGCGGTTATCGATAATCAACAAGTTGATAATAGTGGTCCAAAGAAAAGTCAAGAATTGAAAGAAAATATCATTCAACATAGTCCCGTCGAAATAGATAATAACCAGTATTATCCACAAAACCAATTAGTAAATCAATATGCACCGAATAATAATTTTTATCCTCCAATGAATTTAAATTCACAAAACCCTCCCTATCTCCAGCAAAATCCTTATCCCGCCGAAGCATTTGCAAGAACAACCCAGCAAACATCATTTATTGCACCCCAAATATCGAATTTTCGAGATAAAACAGTGCAAAACGAAATGAAAAATACGAAATTAACAATATTATTTGCGTTTTTAGGAATATTTTGTATCGCACTTTGGGTTCCAGCATTTATTTTTTCAAGAAAGACACACAGAAAAATGGTGAGAGCATTGGGTAATATTTGTTTGTGTGGCTTTATTTTCTTTTTGCTTTGTACTGTTCTTTGGATATTTACCATCAATTTATAGTTCATTTCTTAATTCTTTTTAGTTTAATTTTAACTCCAAAAATTCATCTTTTTAATTGGAAATGGACAGAAGTGATTCCAAGCGTTTCACTGATCGCGCCCCCAATGAGTTTGATCCATTTTGTAAATCGATTGAGGGGTGGAATGTTTTCATCCGAGGAATTAGTCCCCTAATTGAAAAAGAAGATTTAAAGGATTTTTTAATTGAATTTGGTTGTATTCAATCAATCACATTGAATGAAAATAAAAGTGGAAATGAATTAAAATATGCGATAGTTCTATTTAAAACAAAGGAAGAAGCAAAAAAGTGTATTGATGAAATTGATGGAAAGGTGTTGATGAACCAAAAATTAGAAGCAGATTTTGCATTTGTTAGTTATCCAAATTGAATTTATGTTATTTTTATCTTTTTTTTTAAATCTGTAAAATTAGGATCATTAAAATACAGGATGATACTTCACTTGGTTGTTATTTCTTTATCATTTTTATTGACAACTAGTTTTGAAGTTGACGAAGATTTTGAAAGGTTGATTGTTGTTTTGACAAAAGATAACCAACAATTGGATTCTTTAATTGGTAATAATGACTGTGAACTTATTGTTCAAGATATTAATCATTGTATTGGGGAGGTAAATAAACTTAAAAACAGATTGAGAAAAGAGGTGAACGAAATACTTTTTTCAATTAATCCAATAGAGGACGTTCCAATTGAAAATAATATAAAAAGCAATTCAAAAATACTTTCATTAATTAATAATTTTGAAAATACTCAACAACAATCCTTCTTTAGCTTATTAATGAACGCAACCAACTTATCTGGGAGTGAAACAAAAGAATTACAACAATATTTCTTATTCTTAACACAAGTACTACTCACAAAAGAAACAACTCTCAAATCATTAAGACCTTTTGTTCAACTTTTCTTAAATTCTATCAACTTCTCATGTCAAAACAACAATTGTACTTTTAATTCGGGTAAAAAAGTTAGTGTATTTTACGTTGATGAAGGGACACAAGTATTAATTCAAAAAGTTCTTGGAATGGAGTTCTTGGAATTCTCAAAAGATAGTACTCCTTTTGTTGTCATTGTTACTCGTAAAGAACAAAAGTTGTATGTAAAAATTAAATTTAACAATAGAATAATTCCCATTGGACCAAAGTATGAACGCTCTTTTGAACTTAATGCCTTTGTCCAATTAATTCAGTAATTACTCTTTCTTGTTTTTTCCATTTATCAGGACATATCCTATATTAAAAAGATAAAAAACTATATTTTATTAAACTAAGGAGAAAAAGATAAAAAAAGAAAAAAGAGATTTTTTTCTAAAAAAAAACAAAACAAAATAACAGTTGTTTTGGTTGAAATGAATGGGCAACAACCAAGTAAAATCAAACAACTTATTGAAGAAAGAATAGAACAAAAAGATTTTATTATCAAAATCCAACAATTAAGAAAAGCTGTTATCGAAGAAGAAATGCCAATTGACGATCAATATGAAATCATGTCAACAAGGGGGAAAGTATGGAAAATTCTATTGGGAATTTATGTGATTGATTCGTTTGAGTATGACGATTCGGGAAAAATAGAAGACGCAAAATGGGAATATATAATAAAGGATTATGATCGTACTTTCCGTCAGAAGGATTCAATATATGAAAATAGGAAATGTGGAGATAAAATTGTTAGATTACTTAATCATGTATGTATCTCTATTAGAAATGAACAAGTTACTTATCTTCAAGGAATGAATTTAATTGCAGGAATGTTTCTTTCAGTAATGCCTGAATTAGACTCTTATTATTGCATGAAGAAAATGATTTTAAAATTACTTCCTACTTATTACGGTAAAAATGGACATTATTTTGGTGTTTGGTGGGGGTGTAAATTGGTTTTTGATTGTATGAAAATTGTTGATCAAACGCTTTATAATCATTTTTATAATTCAAAAAGTAATCCAATTGTATTGATGCCATGTTTTAATGGATTAAGTTCAAACACTCCGCCAATTAATGAAGCCCTTTTGCTTTGGGATTATTATTTTGTTAAAGGTTGTTATAATGTTGTTTATATCACTTTAGCCCAATTAGTTCGAGCAAGAAAAATATTATTAAAAATTTCAACACCATCAACTGTTTTAAAAGATTTACCACCTTTGCAATCAAAAAAATTGATTGTTATGGCAGAATCTTTTTCTCAACAAATCCCTTCTGAATTGCAAAGTTTAATAAAAAGTCATACTACTTCTCTTGAAAAGAATCCTTTTAAAAATTGGAAAATAACTTCTGAAGAAGAGTGTTTTAAAATGTTCTTTGATTAAATATTATTTTTTTTCTTTTCTACCATTTTTTTTAAATCCACCAAAACTCTCAATTTTCAAGTGTAAATTCAGTTAAACTTGAACAAGTAATTTACTTATTTATATCTTTTTAAGAAAAAGATATTATTCGAATTCCATTCACAATATTGATATGGAGTATTATTAAAAATAATTTTATTAACTTCAACCAATTTGACGAATTAGTTTGCATTTATTCTTTTATTTATTCTTTTGATTGCTTTGTATTCGTTAATCCTTTATTACTAATTTCCTTTCAGAGAATTCAGTTTTTCTTTCAAATGATAATCAGCAAAAGGGTTGACTCATTTTTTATTTAGATAATTCAAGACCAAACACTCTGCTGTTATTGAAATAAATTTTATTTTTTTTCAAGCCATTTCAAGAAAGGAGTGTTTTCAAAACTCTTTTTAAATTTTTTGCAACCATCAACATTTCCTGATATTGATTGTAGTTCTGAACAATCTTTAAAAGCTTTGTTCCTTATTTCAATAACATTCATTGGAATATTGATTTCTTTCAATTTTATACATCTATTAAAACAATTTTCGCCAATAGAAGTAAGAGATAAAGGTAATTCAATTCTTGTTAAATTTTTACATTCATTAAAACAAGAATCATGTAATCTAATGATTGAATCAGGTATTACAATATATTCGAGAGACTTACATTTGTAAAACGATTTAATTCGTAGTTCAGTAATAGAATTAGGAAGTATTAATGTTCTTAAATTGATACATTCTGAAAATATATTATCATTAAGAGAAGTAATAGAATCAGGTATTTCAATATGTGTTAATTCTGAACAATTACTAAATGAATAATTAAGATGACTTAATGAAGATGGAATAATCACTCTTTTAATTGGATTGTTTGAAAATGCATTATCTCCAATATATGTTATTTCATTATTTAATGTTATTTCATTAATTCCTCTATCATTAAAACAATCACTTCCAATATGATGAAGTTGCGATATGATTGTTGTTGGAATTGCAAGTTTATTACAATAATTAAAACAATCATCACCAATTTTAGTTAAAGATGAAAGTATGTTGATTTTAGTTAAATTGGAACATCCACAAAACATACCATCAGATAATTCCATCATATTATTTGGTATTTCTACTTTTTTTAATTCTGTATTATAACTAAATGCTTCTTTTCCAACTTGAATAACATTACTTGGAATTGTTAATGATGTTAATTTAAAATGCCTGAAACAACCATCACCAATTCTTGTAATTGATGTTGCAATTGTTATTGTTGATATTCCACAATTATCAAATAAATTATCATTCAAATCAAAAACAAATGGTGAATATTCTATTCTTGTTAATTGATTACAACCAGATAATAAACCATTATTTAAAGAAGTTAAAACACTTGGTAATGTTATTGATGGTAATTGAGAACAATTAGAAAATGCAAATTGGCCAATCTTAGTTAATCTTGATGATATTGTAATTGATGTTAATGATTTACAACCCTGAAAACAATAATCATCAATTTCAACTATTGAATCTGGTATCTTGATTTCTTTAATATTTGTATAACTATAAAGATAATAATTTAATTTATTAACAACGAATGGTATTTCATTTCCATATTTCATATTATCTTTGTGACCGTAAATAATTCTTCTAAATTTGATATTTTGATATTTTTCTTTCATTTCTAAATAATTATCATATGATATTTGATAATACACATAATAACCACTAATATCACCATCTGAAAATATCATATCATTTCTACTAAATAACCATTGAGTTTGTAAATTAATAAAATACTTTCTTGATTTCTGATTAATTTGAAATGGATTAAAATGAAATTTGTCAATATTGTCTTTGAATTTCGAATTAACTAATGTGATATTATTCATATCTGAAATACTTTTAACATATTTTGAACATATTAACATTGAATAGGAGTCTACTTGTCTTCTCATTTTTGTTTATAATTAATTTTAAATATTTTTCAGTTTTATAATGTTATTTATCACATTATTGATGCACGGAAGAAAAAAAAAATTGATTTTTTTTCGATTTTTTTTTCAAATCTATTTTAATCATTACTATAAATTATAGTTGAATTAATTATATATAATAAACATATTCCAAATTCCAAATTATTCGATTTTTCAATTTTTTTTTGAAGGAAGAATTTGAACTGAAATTTGAAAGTGAAATTCATTCCATTCAGTTGGAATAGACATACCATTCAACTTAGAACTGAACAAGCTGATTTGCCTTCACAAATTAATTTATGAAGGATGGTATTACTATCAAATGATTTATTTCTCAAATAAGAGAAATTGATTATAAAAATCAAAATCCATTTGATAATTGTGTTATAAAAAACGAAAATAGAAAACAAAATAACATTTTTCACTTTTTTTCTAATTGGTTGATTAATTGTTATTTCATGTTTTGTTTTAACGTTGATAAAATTTCATTTGAAGTTTTCTCTTGTTTGTCTTGATTCATTTCTGTTAAATAATCAGTTAACTAAGACTGTTAACGCAATTTCATAAAACTCTTTCAAGAAATTCGGGATTCTACATTGTCATAGAATTAATCGTTAATAAAACCAAAGATAAATAAATGGCATTGTTCGTTTTTTTTTTATGAACATGACATTCTTTATTTAATTTATTTCTTTTTGTTTGTTTTCCTTTATTTTGATTTGTTGAAATTGAAATATTAATTCAAAATGAAACTTAACATAAACAATTTGTAAGGTTGCTGAATGAATGAATTTATTTGATTTTTCCAAATACAATTAATAGAAACGATCTTGGATTGAAAATACTTTAATATTTTATTGAAATGTTAAATGAAGTAGAAACTAACAAAGATATAAATGAAGAATTTGTCAACTTCCAATTCAGTTTGTTTCAAAGTGATTTCGAAAGTCATAAATAAACTTCTTCCACCTTTAATTTCAAGAATTAAATTATAATCAAATGATCCTTTCTTAAATAAATCCAAAGTGTCAATGAAATTGAAATGTAACACTTTTTGGTGGGAAATCAATTTCAACAATTTCAATTCTATTTGGTGATATTAACAACCAATCTGAATATCCTCATGGTTTTCCTAATTGTTGATCCTTGAAAACAACATTTTTTTGCATTTCCATTGTTCTCTACAATTAAAACAACTTCAGTTTTGGTATAAGGATAAACTTCAATATTAAATTCTTGTTTGTCAATGTTGACTGATGGTTGTACAATTCTTAACAACTTGATTTCCATTTCAATCAACTCTTTATCAACCAACTCGTATTTTTCACTTATGATACTTCTTGTTTCAACACTAAAACATCCTCTTACTGGTTTATGACCTGATTCCAATGCTTCTTGTTTTGAAACATATTCCATGTTATTGTAATTCCTTTTTCTTCATGAGTTATGGTCAGCTAACACATTGTAGTCAACAACTTGTCAAAACTATCATTTGTATTTTATTCTGAAATTAATATTCAGAATAGTTTTGAAAAGAGTTATTTTAATTAAACTTCTTTTTATTAGTTTTTATCATTTTCAGTTTGTTTTTCATCAATACAACTTACAATTCCAAAATGATACTTTAATCATCTAATTGATTGATATTTAATTATTTGATAGTGGAATTAGGTTTTGTTGATTTAAAATGTATTTTACTGATGATTTCCTAAGAGTTATATTTCCATTAATTTGTTGAAAAATCAAAACATCAATTAGTTATGACAGATATTGGTTATTAATATTGATGTGATGGATTTTACATTCAAAAAGAGGAATTTCGACTATTAAATAATTGAACATGGTATTGTTAACAATTGTTATAAAATGGAAAATAACATGAATCACACTTTTAATAATAAAGTTAGAATTTCACCAAATGAAACAATGAAACCGAAAGCTAACAAAGAAAAAAAGAATAAAAATATGTTAGATATTTTCAACTTTGACTATTTGTGTTGATATTCAAATCGTTTTATTGTTATGGATTATGGTGATGTTTCACATATTGTTCTAATTTATATATGACTTTCAATTTCAATTCTCAGAATTGATGTTACATGTAGAAATCACACTGATTATTTCATGAAAATATTAATTGAAAATGAAATATTGATTTACAACAACTAGTGAAAGAGAAATTAACAGAGACATTAAAAAAAAACTAAGATATGTTGCATTTGATTTTACTGAAGAATTTGAAAATATAAACTTTCAGGTGATCAAGTTATAACTGTTACAAATGAATTATGAAGTTATTGATGCAATGTTAGTTTTAATATTTGGAAATAAAATGTATTTTAATGAATTATTTGCATCATTTAGAACATCAAATTTAATTGAGAAAGAATGAAACAACAGATTATTTTAAAAATGGGTTAAATGATATTTGGATAAATGATTCATTAATTAAAATAGTTTTTTATAATTTGTTTTTTTAAATTAATTTACTTTTCAAATGGCTCACATAATTTCTAAAAAAAATAATAATTTTAAAAATTAAAAAACGAAAAAAAAATGGAAAAAAACAAACAATAATATGGAAACTACACAACACCAAAATCAAGAATTAACAAATGAAATTAATTCAAATATACCATTAATAAATAAAGAAACAAAAGATAATATGAATAAATGTGTTAATGAAGAAACCCAAATGAAAGAAAATGAAGAAATAAATCAATCAAGTTTAAATAATGAAACAAAAATGAGAAGTAAAGTAGATAATTACTGTATTATCATTGTGTGCAGATATTTACAAACAGAAAATGATTTTATTAACATCATTTGTGTTTGTAAGAATTATAAAAAAACATTAAAGAAATTTCGATATAATCCAATTCCAATTATTAATTGTAAGTTATTTCCAAAAATCGAAACTCAATATTTATATTCTCCAAATGAAAAAAGAATTAAAGAAGTTAAATTATATAAAATATGTTATCCAGTAAGTTATCATGATTATTTGAATTATAAAAATGATAGTATTTCTTGTTTGAAAGTATTTTATGATAAAATTGATTCTCAACAATTTGATGGTACTTTTCCTTCAGTTGTTCATTCACTTGGAAAAGAATGCTTCATCAATGACAATGAGTTAACTTCCATTACAATTCCTTCTTTTATTACTTCTTTATCTGAAAATTGTTTTTGTAATTGTTGTAATTTGAAAAATGTAAAATTATCTGATTGTTTTAATGAAACCCCCATTTGTTGTTTTTGTAATTGTACTTCATTAACATCAATTGAATTACCAACTTCTATGACTGCAATTCATGAAGGTACTTTTTATGGTTGTGTTTCAATCAAGAAATTAGAAATACCAGATTCTGTTGAATTAATTAATGGTGGAGCATTTGGTTATTGTTTTAAATTGGAAGAAATTCATTTATCAACTTCAATAAGTTTTATTAGCTTTGGATTAGTTTCCCAATGTAGTTCTTTAAAAAGAATTAATATTCCAAATGGAGTTAGTTTAATTGGAAATAATGCATTTGAAAGATGTAATAGTTTATCTGAATTAATTCTTCCGTCACCAATTAAAAGAATTGGCGATGAAGCATTCAAAGATTGTAGTTCTTTGACAGTTCTTAAAATTCCAAATAATTGTGGTTATGTTGGTTTCAATGCAATAAAAGGATGTATTAATTTGGAAACACTTGAATATCCAACAAATGAATTTGGATATTGTGTTAATAATATTTCTTACAGTGAATATCGAATTTTAAAAAGATTTATTAATAATTTCATGAGAATTGAATGGGATGATCAATTAACTAAAAATGATGAAGTTGATATTCCAGAAATATGTAATTCATTATCAAAGGGATGTTATTCAAAATCTTCAATAAAAAGTTCAATGATTCCACATTCAATTAAAATTATTCAACCAGAATGTTTCAAAGATTGTCAACAATTAACTTCAATTTATATTCCTTCATCTGTTACTGTTATTGGATATAGTGTCTTTGAAGGATGTACATCTTTGAAAGAAATTGTATTATCATCAAATATTGATGGAATTTCATCAAATTTATTCAAGAATTGTCATCAATTAACATCAATTCAAATTCCTTCAACAATCACTGAAATTGGAGATGAATGTTTTGCAAATTGTTCATCACTCACTTCTTTGGATATTCCATCAAAATGTATTGTTGGAAAAGGATGTTTTGAAGGATGTCAATCACTTCGAACTTGTAATATACCAAATATCAATAAAGAAATTAATTATGAAATAACAACAGAAGATTTTAAAATATTAAGTAAGTTTGGATATAAATGTAATAAATGTGTTTATATGTCATCAATAAAAGAAGAACAAATACCAAATATTGAATTTGAATATGGATTAGACTATGAATATTACAAAGAATCAAACAGA
>NWBR01000160.1:7748-19789 GCA_002914575.1 Entamoeba moshkovskii
GTTTTTTTATTTTAAAACAACGTCTGGCCCTTTTTCAAAGAACAAAAAGTCTCAATTAATTACTTCTTTCCCCAAAAATCAGGGATGTATTGCCCAAACTTCTCATATTGGAATCTAAACTTTTCTCTTACTTCTTCCGGATCAAAAGTATACATTTCTTCTTCATGACCTCTTCTTCCATGCTGTTTTTGAGGATGACCGTTCTCAATGACATCCTTCAAGGCGGCATCAAATTCATCAGTATATTCCATTCCAAAGTAATCATAAATCTTTTGAACTGTTTCTTTTGGGTGTGCAATAATTTCTGTAAATCCAACATCGTAAATGCATTTGGCCCTTTCTGGATTTTCGGCAATCCATTGGTCTCTTGCAGCAATTGTGTTTCTTAACATTATTTCATTAAGCTTGATTACGTTGTCATTCAACCATTTGACATCATCCATTCCAATGTCATGTTCATAACGGGCTCTAACATTCCAATACAACAAAATTGCAGATTTGATGTTTCCAATTGGTTCTCTGTGTAACCAAACAATTCTTGGGTTATATTCATCCTTACACATAACACTTAAGAATGGAGCTGGAGTAACAAAGTGAGTGGCACATTTCATGCAGAAGAATTCCTTTTCACTTTTGAATGGGAATTCGACGGCATGCATTTTCATTTCGTCAATGATTGCTTCGTAAACCCAATCATAGTTTCTTGTAATAAGATTTTCTCTATATTGTTCGAGTCTTGGAAGTGCTTGAGCAAAAACTAACGTTAAACCAAGCATTTCTGTAAAAAACATTTCTTCTTCAGGTCTTCTAACGTCATCTAGAGCATGGACGGTATTGAAGTTTCTTTGAGAATCTTGGGTGATGCTTCCACAAATTGTTTCGGCAATTTTAATTCTTGCTTCTTCGGTCATTGTCTTGCTTCCTGATTGAAATGTTCATACATAGCAACTTTTTGACCTCTTGGGTCGGCTGCGAATAATGTATGAGTAAAAGTAGAACCACTTCTTGGCATAGCAACAATATACAATGGGTTCTTAATTTGAATTTTATCAAGTTGTTCTTTATCCAAATCCCTTTCTTTTAAGAATCGAATATAAGAAGCGACTTTGACAACATTGTTTCTAAATACCATCTTGAAAAGTTCTGATTCAGGATCGGCACATCCAGCAAAGAATTCCCTGAAGTTTTCTTTGAATAATGGGTCTTGAAGATATTTCATATATTCGTTTGGAAGGTTTTTGTAAATCTCGGCATGAGAAGGATCCATTTGGCACAAAAAACCAACAGCGTATTGAATTTCTTTTTGGAATATTTGGTCAAAGGCGGCTTCGGGAAGTAAGGGTCTGTAGTAAGGACTTTCCTTGTTGGCAACGTATTCAGCAACTCTTTTGAAATCCATTGATTGAAGGAACTGGAAAAAGGGGTGATTTTATAGGAAAACAAACCTTCTAAACAGTTCTATTCAAATGAAAAACAAAAACCACCAAGAAGGCAAAGCAAAACACTTTTCGCAACGACATGAAAAAAAAAACAAAAGATCAACTTTTTGATTATTTCGTCGTTTACCTTTAGTGTTACAAAAAGTGTACCTATTAGTTTTTTATAAAATATAATATTTTTATTAGAAAGATATAGTTTCATAAAAATAATGACTTATTATATTTACAATGTTTGAAGGTGTTTTAATACAAGGCCTATCGAAATTCGATTGTCTGGTTCTTGACACCACATTAATTCAAATAACTTTTGGGCGTTTTCACTTAAAAAAATTGTGGAGGGCCTTTTTCCATTACAAACGTAATCGGCTATCTGCCATTGAAATTTAAATTTTGGATCATCTTTTGGATATGCCTCCCTCCATGACATAATTTCAAATATAGAAATTGCCAATGAATAAATATCAGCTGACATAGTGTAATTCCTACGTTGAAGAACTTCGGGGGACATGTAAATTGGCGATCCAATTCCTTTTGTGAAAGTCATGTTATTAATCAATAAATTCATATTTCTTGAAGAACCAAAATCACCCAATTTCGCATTCACTTTCAAACTGTTTTCTAAAGAAACAATTAAAACATTGGCTAATTTGATATCTCTGTGTAAAATACCATTGGAGTGAAGGTATTGAATGGCCAATGAAATATCTTTTGATATTTTGATTCTCATGTTCATATTTGGAATAAGTTTTGGATGTTTTGTTGTTTTAGTCATAAGTTCTTCACAACTTCCATAAGGAGCATATTCAGTAACAATACAAATTTGATCTCTGGTAATAACAGCACCATGAAAGTGGACAATATATTCACAACGAAACTTATTGAGCATATCAATTTCTTTTTTAAATTCCTCATAATTGTCTTTCCCAAAAATATCTTTCATTTTCTTAACTGCGACTATTGATCCTCGAAATTCTCCTTTAAAAACTACTCCCAATGTTCCTTCAGCTATTTTCTTTGATATGGATATTTCTTCATAATCTAAAAGTGTCGACAGTAATGTTTGTGCTTCAATATGAATTTCTTTTTTGAAAAATTCGTTGGTTCTAATGTCTTCACAAATAACAGTAAATCTGTCTTCTATTTTACATGAACACAATGGTCTTAAGTTTATTGTGAATGTACAACCTTCGTTCTTTTTGAGAATTATTGTTGTTGGACTGATTGTTAGCTTATAACGATGTGTTTTTTTGTTTAAGATAAAATCGACTTTGATTGGATTTCTTCTTTTATTGGCAACAACAAATGTTGTTTTAGAAGTACTGTTCACCTCGATTTCTTCTCCAAGGTCGCCAAATAATAATGTTTGGCTATCGACAAGCAGACGATCTCCATTTTCAATTAATTCAATTTTTTTCTTGCTTATGTTAAATACGTGCTTACTTTTCTTCAGTTTTTTGTACTTTCTATGCGATAACCATTTGTTGAGCATAACGCAAAAAATAATGATTGAAATGAGACATATCAATATAATGCAAACAGAAAAGAATAAATGAACCCACAACACTATTTTTAATGAACAAAAAGTACCATCAATATTGACTTCATAACCAATAAAACATTCAATGCAACGAGAGTTTTTGGCTAAAACACAATGCTCAACTAAACTCATTGCAACACAACTGTTATGAATAAGGATATCATTTTCATTACATGAAACACAATTATTAAAAAATCTTGAACATGATTTACAATTGGAAGAACACGGAAAACACATGTAATGGTTGAGAAAATGACCTTCTGAACAGTCAGAACAACCAATATGTTCTGTTGTTGTATTAGTACATCCTTCATTTTCACTAAAATTGTGACAATGGGCGTTATCATCCATATAATGACCATCAAGGCAGACAGTACATTTGTCATAACTCATACATGAAGAACAGGTACTTGGGCATTGTTCACATTCCAACCCAAATCTAAAATACCCCTTATTGCAATATGCACATCCATTACCAAATGAAGTAATAATTTCGCACGTGTCACTAAATAATGAAGCATTTTGGCAATGACGAGAATTAGTTAAGGAATAATGCGGATAACATTTGATACAATACGAAGAATTTACACAAGTTTTGCAATTGTCGGGACAAGAAATGCAATGGCCATAATCGTCCATATAAAAACCTTCATAGCATCTGAAACACCCAAATTCCGTTGATTCCATACAATTGTCAATCGGCGCTTGTATGCAACTTCCGTTTGGAAACAAAGAAAAATTATCTTTGCACCAGAAACACTCATCAAATATGGAAAGGAAACAATTTTCATTTCCATTTAAATACGTTCTCAAATCGAAGCAGTAGGTACCATTCGGGAAATAAAAGTCTTCACAGAGACAGCAAATTCCGTTACTAACGTAGATACAATGATTCGGAATCGAACAATTTCCTCCAATAAAAACTGTTGATTCAGAGCATTTAATGCACTGAAACGAATCACATTTTTCACATCCATCACCATATGTAGTTGAACATTTGATGCATGTATTGTCTTGCAAATAGTAGTCCTCCTTACAAGAAATGATTTGAATTCCATTTGATATTTCGCTGTTGGGGTCGATTTCAATACAACTGTTATTTTCATTTAAGAAAGATCCATTTATACATTCAACACATCTATTTCCCAAGCAAGTGGAACAAGGATAAACACAGTCATTACAACTCTCTACATAATGTGCATTCCTATTATCACAAAAATAACAATTTGTTGGGACTTCTTTGCAGTAATACTCTTTTATTTCGCACACACCATCAACGTTGATATAGTTTTCATCACATAATATACAATAACTTGAATTTTCACACTTTAGACAATTCTCTTTACAATACACACACTGTCTTTCTTCATTTAAATACTGGTTTTCTTTACATGACAATGATTTTTCAAAGCAAATAAATGAGTCAGAATCAAACAATGAATAATTACAACCTTTTATTGTATTGAATTCAATTGTTTTATTATCAGACTTACTACAATTAGTTCCATTTAATCCTTCCAAAAGAATAAAGTCGTTAAAAGAAGAAAGAAACAAAAATCCCGAAGTTGTATTGATTTTAAAATAAAAGATTGTAGTATTATCAATTTCAAATTGATTTAATTTCAAATACCCATTTTCCAGGCCAGTCACATGAAACATTTCAGTGGGGATATTGTTTTGAATTCCCATAAATGTAATTTTGTTAATTTCAAATGAAATGTATATTTCAAGGAATGTATTTGGAAAACAATGAACATTCAATTCAAGTTGCTCGAATTCGTAAAAAACTGTAAATGACGATGAGAGTAAAAAGAGATGTAAATTGTTTTGCAATAACTGAATCGAGGTGACAGTAGTATTTTGAACATGAATCTGACGCAGCAAAACGATTTGATTTGAGTTAAAAATAAAATAATGAAAAAGGTCATCGAAGTGAAGAGAGGTAAAAATATAAAACGAATCATTAATGACGGGATTATTAATAGTTTGAGAAGAATATAAATAACCAAAACAATTTTCTATGTTCAAAACACTTACCGAAATATTTTCGTCAATTTCAATCATCTTTGGCTCCTTACAATTTTCCTCAAACCCGTCATTATAGACCTTTCTTAACATCACGTTAATCATACTGTTGTTTTGGTTGATAACCCTTCTTACTCCACTACATTCAGTTACGCCAAGTGAAAACATTTGCTCTATTCCGGCTTCTTTTCCTTCTTCAGTTTCGAATAAAACAACATCCAGAGGTTTGTTCATTGTTTTCAAATTAAAGGTACTTTTGTTTGGGTTTTGAATAATAATTTGGTTGACCGTCAAATTATTTAATTCAAATTCTCCATGTGGATCGATAAAACTTAAGTCATTACCTTCTCTGTTGCTGAGCTGAAATGAACCATTGATCAAATAAATAAAGTGGCAAATTCCACAATCAACACACTCTTCAAATACATTTTCTATCCAATCACAATATTCACCCCTGCCCCAATTGATGATGAGCAATAAGCACATAACCCACCACACCACCATTTTCACAAATAACTTAAAAAATTCAAAAGTTCCTTTTTTTTCAAACAAGAATTTGACAAACAAATTTTTCTCGTAAGAATTATTTCCTTCGGCTTCTCACCTCTTTTTTGTTGTTAACTGAAAAAAAGGGCTGTCGAATTACAAAATATATTTCCGAAGAACCAAAGGAATCTTCTTCAGGACAACAAAACAACACAAAAATAATTTAATTGCTAATAATATTGTTGTGTTTCGCCAAATAACGTTTTAATGTAGGGGTGTTTGTGGATCATTGGCCAGTCATACCTCCTGGAGGTGTCAAAAATAATCAAATGGGAAATAAAATCTTTGATTTGGGGAATACTCCCCCAAAACACTTCCTGGTATGGTGGTGTTATTTTTCTTTTCAAATTGTCTTCAAACCTCTGTCTTGAATCGCCCAATGGATATGACCCCGTTCTTAAATAATAAAACATTGCTCCCAATGACCATATGTCGCATTTATAATTGTATGACTGTCTCAAATAAACTTCAGGTGCCATAAATACAGGAGTACCAACATAGCTGGACGTCATTTCCTTTTTGTCCAACGCTTTGGACAATCCAAAATCCGCAATTTTGACAATAGGGAGATGGCGATTGTTTAAATCCACTTTCAACAACACATTTTCTGGTTTGAGGTCTCTGTGGACAATGTTATGTTCCAAATGAAGATAACATAAACCCTTTAATATTCCAACCAATGTGTGAGATATCATATTTTCTGGGAAAGGATCATATGGGAATTCACTTTCTTTGAACGACTTCAAAGTTCCGCCGTCGCAATATTCCATAACTATTTCAGCAAATTCCCCTTGTTCTCCTTTTTTAAAAATACTTCCATCGTTTAAGAAGTTATCATATAATTCCACCACATTTGGATGTTTACATATTTTCATTATTTCTACTTCATTCTGTATAAACTCTAACATTTCCCTTTCTGTTTTCAATTCTTTCAATGCAACTACCCTCTCTCCCCTTCGTGTTTTTTGTATTGCCTGATACACAAACGCAGAAGCCCCAGACCCAATTTGATCGATCAAACTGTAGTCATTGGCTTTACTTCTCAATTCATTGAATGTACATTTTCTTGCTTGAATGAGGAATGTGTCGCGGTAGGTGTATTCCCATTGACACTTTTTTATCAGTAATTGTTCAACGAGGTTTTTAACGTCAGGAACTTCATCCATCGTTGGGATTTGTATTACCTTGTGACAGCTTCTATAAGACATCTCAATTTGCTGGATATTTAACGAAGGATCATAAGGAAGTTCATTTGCGAAAATTTTACAAATCAACATTGCCAAGGTATACATCTCGCAACGAGGATCAATTTTATTCTTTTCCTTTTCGATATAATGAAGTTGTTGGGGCGAGATGTATTCTTTTTCCTGTGAATTCAGTGCGCAATTAAATATAAAAGGAATATACCCAGTTAATTGGACTTGGAACATTGGCGGGTCACTTTCTGGAATTGGGGTTAAAACGATATTTGAAGGATGTAAAGAAACGACATGGATGTAATGAGAAATGTTCCTTAAAGAGTTTAAAGCCAACCAAACTTGGGCGATAATTGTCATTGCTTTGTCAATATTTAATTTTTTATTTTTCTCATCATTAATTAAGTCAAGTAGAGTATAGGGCATTGGGTCTGATTCGAACATTAGTTGGCCTTGTTTGATTATTCTTTTTTTCAATAACAATATTTTTTCTTGGCCATACTCAGGTGGAGTATAAACAAAATTACGATAATTAATAAGAAAAGGCGATTCAACACGTTCTAAAACACTAATAACTTTGGCCATTTCCAATTCATCCCAATTTCCATCGATCCTATAAGTTGTTTTACTCAGTCTTTTTTTGATTTCAACCTTAATTTTTTCGTCCTTGTTCATTTTCGTTTTGTTCTCAAAAAATTAATTTTTAAAATTTTTTATCATTTTTAAATTTTTTATTTAAAATTTTTATGCAATTCAATTTTTTTGTTATACAAAGTATTAAAAAATAAGATAAATAACTATAGGAAATGGATTGATAGATATTTTCGGACACAAAGAAGACAAAAAAAAGAAGTTGCTTTTTTAAACTCTATTTCCAACAATTCATGGGGGAAAGTCGCTCATTTGTTTGTGAAGACTTTAGGAATAATGCATTTCCTGGAGAAGGATGGAGTTTGATTTATGAAATGAAAATAACACATCCATACGAAATGAAAACGTATTTAAAACAGGAAGGAAAAGCAACAAAAATTCGATCGATAATCAAATATCAAATACATCCTGTTGTAGTTGCTAATTTATTAAAATACCCAAGAAACTTATTAATGCTCTATCCTAATATATTAGAAATATATAAATGTGACCAAAAGGATTTAGAAATACTGTTGGCAATTTATTTAACAAAATTTTATGGGATTTACAAAGCAAAACAATTTGTTATGGATTATGGTAACAACGAAATTTTATATTTCATTTGTCATGACCAAAATGACCGATACAGTAGTTTTATACATTATTGTGTTGCTTATGAAAAAGGTACTTATTTCATTATGGAAGGTACTGTTTTTGATCCTCAGGATAGCAGTTATATTATAAATCATACTTTAAATATTCAAAGACAATCGGCCCAACACGTTTTCAATTATTTAAATGGGGACGAAAAAGAAAGAATTATTCTTGATTTCGAACACCAGTTTAACAGAGAAATTCATATGCCAATGAGGAGATTTGAATTGATTCACAAAAATAAATTATTTGAGGTTTGGGTTACAACGAATTACGACGAACTAATAATACGGGGGGTTGCCACTCTCCATCGCGATATTTATGAATTGTTAGGATTATTAGAAGGTTCGCTTGATGAAAATCTTAGAACTGGGACATCAAAACAACTTCTTAGCTCACCTCGTCTTCGAATATTCCATCAAAACTACTACTTTGATACTACGCCATATCCTCTTGACATAACCTATGCAAAAAATATTGTTGATGGTTATTTATTTTCATGTTCTTCTTCCACCAACCAAGGAATACAATTTAAATGTCATGAATGCGAAAATAAAGAAAAAAAGTATGATGTTGTTCTTGCGGCAGAAAGAACAGAGCAGTATGGAAATGAATTGAGAACGATATTTAACTATCATTATTTTACTCCAATATTAAAAAATAAATCACCAAAAGAGAGAAAAGTGTTTTTATTTAATCAAACCAATGCAGTTATCTCTTATCGACTCGGTCTCGAAAATGGAAATTTTACATATTTACCATTTTCAAATAAAATGAATCAAAGACAATTCCCGTTCCATGTATTCCACATCATTTCAAGTTGTAGAAAAGAAATTGAAAGTCGAAGAATCAAGAATTGCGAAAACATTATTATTCCACCTTCAAATGTTTATATTCTTGATTGCTCAAACCAGACACTTCAGAGAATATTTTCATATTTACCAGGAAATGACTTAATGAATTGCTGGGTTGTTTGTAAAAGATTCAATGGCGTACTTAAACATTCTGAAACCATTTGGAAGAATCTTTTTGAATTGTATTTTGACTGTGAACACTTTAAAACAAAATTTGATTTAAGAGAGACAATCGAAAAGAGGGAGGAACAGTACTGTTGCAAGGTGCTTTGGCATTTAACTTTGAAGCGTCGTTGGAATGAAAGAAATTTTTCAAAACAACAAAGAATAACTATTGGTCAGCCCACCCATTTTCTCCAATTGGGAAGGAATGGGATGGTTTATTGTGGTGGAACAACTGGAAAATGGTCAATTTTTGATAGGGATTTACAACCAAAAAAAAGTGTTTTTTATACCCAAAACATTGTGGGGATGGATGTAAATGTTGGAAATGACAGAATTTTAGTTGCATATGACAATGGGGCAATTCGGTGTTATGAAGATACTTTAAAAGGTTTTCAATATTACGAAAGTGTTCCATTGCAATCCGTTGAATTCACGACCAATGAAAAAATGGTTGGATTTAATAAAGAGGGTGTTGTGTATTGCATCGACTTAACGAGTGGGAAGGAGGAGCTAAAATATAAAGCGCACATGAAGCCAATAACAATGATAAAGAGTTATAATGAAAACATTTTACTGACAAGTTCCATTGATCACTCGCTCATCGGTTACGACCAGAGAACAAGATCAAATGGGATTTGCATCAGAAACCATCAAGAGTATTTCAACTGTTTCGATTGGTTCGATAATTATATTATTGCGGGAACTCATTCTTCAAATATTCGAATGTATGATATTAGAAATTGTTGTCTTTGTGTCGATAAAACACCTTACTTCTCATCAATTTCATGCCTAAAATGTTATAATCACAAATTAATTGTTGGAACAACGAGTCGTGCTGTAATTTATATGGATTGCAATAAAGGAATTTTTGGGACAAGTAAATTATTATATAATCATCAGTCCGCAGTCACTTGCGTTGATTTTACTGATACTTATTTGGCTACTGGGTGTAATGGAGGAACAATAATAAGTTCTCAGATGTATTAAAAATGAGTGAAATGTAAATGATTTTTTTTAATAACAACATTATAAAATAATAATTGAGTTTGTAAAAAGGAAATTGTATTTATTCTTCTTTTATTTCCTCAACAACTAAATATTGCTCGTGTTGATAATGGACTATTTCACATAACCTTCCAAAGAATTCATCATTTTGGATTAGTTCATCGATTTTGTTGTCAACATTAGCATTTAAAGTGTATTCATAAACAAAATGATATATACAGGGGCAACTTAATTGAACTATATATTTGGATGGAATATCACAATAATCGATTATCACTTCATTTAAATCGTAACACACTTGTTGGAAATAATTGTATAAGTGAATTGGTATTCTATGGTCTCCGTTGTTTTTCAACCAACAATTTTGTTTTATTGCAGGATATCCAGCACTTAATACATACCATTCATACAACAAGAAATTGAAATGATTGAAATTTGGGAAATTCATTTCAATATATTTCATCACCAAACCAAAAACAGTTTTCCACCACTCCAATTCGCCATTCATTGATTTACCAACAAATTCTGTTACAGATTCATCAAACCCGATTTCTTTCAACCACCAAAAAATATCGCCATTATTCGATTGGTTTGAATGAATGACATGTCCATCTTTAATCAAATTTTGACTATCATCATAATATTCAATGATTTCACAATTTGGTTTGATTACATCATAAATAACTTTTCTTATTCTTTCAGTCACTTTTAATGGGCAGAGATAACTGGGATCGCAAAAAACGGAATGTTTTCCAGCAAATGACCAAGCTCCAATTGAGTTAGAATAAGAACGACCAACAACAGTTAAGTCGATTCCTGGAATGGTAATTGGTTCCTGAGGTATACTCTTAAGCATTCTCTGAGATTGAAGTAAACCCTTTTCGAAAACGAATTTATTTCCTTCACTCAGGACATCCAAAATAAGTTGATTTAAAACACCAACTTCTTCTGGATCAAATTGTTTAATAAACTGAATAATTTCAGGGAATTTATTTCGGCTTTTGATGTCAATTTTTAATTTCTGTAGCAAATCTTCATTAAATGATTTTGTGTAATCATTTCCTGCGAGACAACAAAAATATGGAATAAATGGAGTTGCAATGTTTATTTTCTTTTTTACATTATGAGTACTAATTCCTTCCATTACAAAAGAATTGTAAGGTTTGGTTCTTTGGGAAATACTTGCCATTACTCCAACAAAACTCTCCGAGAAAATAATGTTATTTGCAGCAGAAAGATAAAAATCAGTATCACTTGTAATAACAGCGTACGCTTTTGTCTTTAAAGATATTTCTATAATTGTTTGGTCTGCCTCTGAGTTAGCCCGAACAACTTCAAAACCATTTTCAATTATTAAATGGAAAAAAGATCTGATGTGAGTTGAATAAATATGTGCGGGACATTGTCGAACGGGATTTGGGTTTTGAAAAAAGGTGTTTCTTTCGTCTGAAGATTGCTCAATTCTTTTCAAACCCTCGTCAAATTTAATTTCTGGTATAAACCCATCTGCAACAAATATCAAATGAAGATGATTTTTATCACAAATACCCTTAAGACTAACAAAAAACTTTTCCACTGCTTGGACACTATGGTTGTAGTGTGAAAAAACTGAGAATAGCAGAGAACTTGCATCAATAACTAATACTGTTTCTTTTTTCTTTTTTTTGAAGTAATCCGCACTTATTTGAAAGAGTTTGATTTCTCTCACACAATCATTGCAGTATTTTTTCAGATAACGAATGCCCATTTGAATAATTTTTGAGTTTTTTCGAAAATACTTTTAAGACGAAACCCCAAAAAAGAAGTATGAGACCTACTTTTTTTAACTTCTTTGTCGAATAAATTTGGAACTTAATGGAATTCGTTACAAAGAAAAAAGAAATTGAAGGAAATGAAAAGATTGAATTAATGAAGCTATAATTTTAATATAATTGCCGTAATGTTATCCATTGATCCTTTTGCAATCGCTAATTGAACCAATGATTTGGCC
>NWBR01000161.1:0-11471 GCA_002914575.1 Entamoeba moshkovskii
GTAATAGTAATCCAATCGTTTTTATCTTTGGTGTTGCGTTTTCAAAAACACAAAAATGAACTAGAAATTAAAAAAAAGATGACAGGTGATCTTCAGATTTAAAACATCAAAAACTTCAAGTTCAAACCTCAACAAAACTTCAATAAAAATTTTTGTGATTTAAAAATGGAAAATAAAAAGAAAAAATCTCGAAACTTCAAAATAAAACCAAATAAAAAAATGCACCGAGAAAATTCATCTCTTTACAGACCAATTGATGTCACGTGTTATCCGTTTATGTACATGCAAACTAATCCACCACCACAGCCAACAGATAAAGTAGTTTTTCCAAGTCATGTTTTAGATATGTTATCGCAACAGAATCCTGAATTTCAAGCGCCAATATTATTTGAAGTAAGAAATAAAAATTCAAAAATGACAAAAAGGATTGTTTGTGGTGTAGAATCATTTTCATCTCCTGATTTTACTTATTTCCCTCAATGGATAATGGACTTTCTTAATTTACAACCAGGAGATAACGCAGTAGTTATTAAAACTTCAATTCCGAAGGGAATTTCTGTTACTTTTAAGCCTTTACAAGCGACTTTTTATAATATCGATGATCCTAAAAAGACTCTTGAGGCAATCCTTAGGAATTACATGACTTTAACTGTGAATACCACCATTACTTTCCCAATGAATACAGTCATGGATGGAATGAATATGGCCACTGACGTTAGTGTTCTTATATCTGAGGTACAACCTTACACCTCTGTTTACATTCGAGAAACAGAGTTGGTTGTTGAATTTGAGGAAAATAGAGAAATTGCCCCACATTACGAACCAAAACCAATTGAAGAAGAAAAAAATGGTGATGGGGACGAGGACGAAGATGTTGATTTTAATTTCACTGCACCACCACAAAACCCCACTCTTGTTGACAGTACTGATTTTAAGGCATTTGAAGGAGAAGGAAATAGACTTGGAAAATCAAGAGAATTCAAACCTGAAGAAGGAAGTGATCCCGACACCAAATTATGTCCCCATTGTAATACCCGTGTAAAAATTACTAATTTTAAAATCCATGTGTTGAGATGCTCTAAAATGTATAAATTGTGTCCTGTGTGCGGTGTTAAATTGTTATTGAATTCCGAAGAAGCAGAAAAACATATGGAACTCCACGATATCATCAATTGTGTGCAGTGTGGCAAGGGAGTTGAAAGGCAATACCTTAAAGATCATATGAATAACTTGTGTCCAAAGAGATTGGCCAAATGCGATTATTGTTCATTAATGTTCCCAGTTAGCGAACTTGCTCGACACAAAGAATTTTGTGGAAATACAATTGAAGAATGTGATTTATGTGGAGCCAAAGTTCCACTGAAAGATTTAGAACGTCACAAACAACATGACTGTGCTTTTGCCCCAAAAAATATTATGAAGGAACAACAAAGGATGTCAGAAGATTTTGGGCTAAATACTGTCACAGAAGGAGCATTTGAATGTCCAATGTGTTTGAACCATTTCACAAATCAAGTTGATTTAGACACCCATATGCTTTGTTTCCATCCAGAACTGTACGACTAACACAAAGGGAAAACCAAAGTAAAGAGAATTTAAATTGATTTTAATTTTTTTTGGTGTTGTGAATCGAAATAATTTTTTTCTTTTTGGAAAACTAAAAAAGTAAAATAACAGTTTTAAATGGCAGTGGTTGGGGGAAATGGAAATAAAATTAATCCTTATGTAACTAGTGTTATGCTTAATACTATCCCAACTCAAATTAGATCGATTTGTTTTAATGACAATCATTTGTTCATTGGAGGGGAAGATGGTACAATTTATAAGGCCGAATTTGTCGATGATAAATATATGATTATGAAAGGTGTCAAAGTTTCAAAACAACCAATTACTTCCATTCAAGCATTTTCAAGAAATGGACTTTTACTTTTCGTGAGTTCCCTCAGACTTGGGGCTTTAACTACCAATTTAGAAAAATTAAAGGCGAATGGTATGGATGTAATTGAGGGTGATTGTGCAGTGATTTTGAAAGATAAAGACATAATTAAAAGTAGAGCAGATAAGTTTGGTATATACTCAACTCAAAGAACACTTACGTTTATTGAATATTCAAAAGAAAATGGATTTGAAAGAAAGATAAAAGGTATTATGTTTGATATGATTCCTCAGACCATTGAATGGGTTGGTGACAGAGTTTATTACATCCAAGGAGATCTCATTAAATTTGTTAGATTGTCTGATCGGAAAGTTGGTGTGCTAAGAGTAAGAAGAGGCGAAGGTAAAATGAGACCATTTGTTCGTGCCGTTGGTGAGTATGTGTTAATTGGCAATGCCGAATCATTACAAATTGTTGAGAAAAAAGGAACTCCAGTTGAAAGAGTTAAAGAAGTATTTCCAACAATGTTAAGTTCTTTATTTAATATCATTGTAATATTCCCATTTGTATTATGCTTCTATCCTGATTGTATTAGAATTTATAATTTCTTTACTGGACAATTAGATGATACTGTTCGATTAAAATGTAGTGTTGTTAATCAAAATGAAAGAGATGTTGTTATTTGCTCAAAACAAACCAATGGTCCAATTCATTTACTTAAATCAATTGATTTAATTCAATTCATAAATGAATATATTAAAGCAGAACAGTATGTTGTAATTAGTCAATTATTGGATAGTTATACAAATGAAATGCAAACAGCTCTTCCATTATTAAGTGATGAAGATTTACTATTAGTTAGAGTTGTTTATGGGGGGGTATTGCTTGAAAACAACAGATATGGAGAGGCTTTTGAACAGTTTATGAAATGTGCTTTGATTAAAACAGAAGCAAGGGTTAGTTGGGATGTAAGAACAGTTATTGCAATATTTGATGAATTAATTCAACCAAACGACAAATTTAAGCAATATTCCCCAGTTGATTGGAAGGCAATTGAAAATAAAATGGCAGAGAATAACAGAAAAGAAGCAAGAAAAGAAGTTTTTAATCATTTGGGTGAATTTCTCCAGGGAGTTCAAAAAATTATGAAGTATGATAAAGAATTGGAAACTCAAAGAATTAAAGCTATGATTGTTGCAGAAAGAAATGATGTTGTTGAAGAAATTGAAAGAGACGAAAGAAGGGGTTGGTTTATTGACATAGAAAATGTTTTGGAATTCGTTAAGACAAGTAATGAAGTGAGAGTTCTTTCCAAGTTATACGTAATGAAAAAAGATTATGTTTCTGCATTGGGGATTTGGAATAAATTGGCTATGGGTGATGATAAAAGAGTTTATCAATATGGAATTGAAGATGTTTTGAATATTATTCAATTATTGGATTATAACAATAAAGTTCAATTAAGACTATTAAAAATTGTACTTAATTGGTTAATACCTGAAGTCTTTAATGAATGTAGATATATTAAAGGAGATATTCCAACAATTAGAATGGAAAGATGTAAATCATTAGAAGAAAGATTAATTAAAGAACAATTCACTCAAATATTTTTAAAGAAATTAAATGAAACGAATTTACTATTATTAATTGAATATATTACGATTTTGCACGCCAAATTGCACATAATTAAAAGTGGATTGACAAATAAAATTATTAATAATAGTAAGGAATGTATTTCAACTTTAATTAATGGTTCAATTGAAGTTATTAATAACAAGGAGTATCTAAAAGAATATCAAGAAGAAATTAGTCAAACCTTACAACTCGTTCTCAAAAATTCACAATCAATTGAAATGAAAAATATTGTTCCTTCTTTGCAAAAGTATCATATGCAAAATGAATTAATCGTTGTTTATGAACGAATGAACCAAATTCCAGATTTGATTGATGAATTAATGAAAATGGGTGGCATTACTACTGCTTTACAATATTGTAAAAAACATCCAATTCATTCAACAGTTCTTTTTGATTATTCTGTTGCGAAAAATATTGATGTATTACCAATTGTAATCGAAACATTGATTGAACATATTGATGTTTACCATGTATTGGAAGAATGTATTGAACACCAAATTGACAAAAAGATTTACCTTCCATTAATTCTCAAAAGAGTAAGGGAATTAGCAAATACTTACTTAACTTTACAATTTCAATATTCCACTTTAGTTTCAGATACTTTAAAACAACCAAAGAAATCTATTGTAGTAACAAAAAAAAGTGTATGTTATTTGTGTAAAGAACACGTACAAAACGAATTAGTTTTGTATGAAGATCACACATTTTGTTCGAAATGCTATCCAAAACTGAAAATTCCAAAACAATTTATATTTTAATTATTACTTCTTTTAGAAAAAATGTGAATGATGTTATTTTTTTAAACCTCATTAAAAAAATAATTTTTGTGAACTTCTTTTGTTCATTTAAACTATGAGTAATGTTGTGAATTTGGGAATTGATTTTGGGACTACTTACTCATGTGTTGGATTGTATAATCTAACGACAAAACAGGTAGAAATTCTTGTTGACCAAATTCCGACATGTCTGTTATTTGAAAATATAAATAAAGGACCTGTTGTTATTGGTCATCCCGCTAAGAATTCTTTATTAAAAACCCAAACCATTTTTAATTTAAAGAGAATTATTGGGAAAGAAAAAACTGAAATTAATCGGGACGACCAAAATAATTTACCATTTGCTATTAAGGTTCGTGACAGTAAAAGTGTTTTTATTGAAATTGAAAATGATAAGGAAGACACTAAAAAACTCAGATGTGAAGAGGTCACTTCAATATTTTTATACGAACTTCTGAAAATGGCTTTGTCCAAGTTACCATCAAATATTACCATTGAAAAAGTAATTATTCCTGTTCCTGTTGATTTTACTGATGCCCAAAGAACAGCAATTATCCAGTCTGCTTCATTAGCGGGTTTAAATAATGTAAAAGCTATCAATGAACCATTGGCTGCACTTATTTCTTATCAAAATCAATTTCCAAATGAAATTAAAGTTGGTATGAGAGTTCTTGTTATCGATTTTGGAGGAGGAACTCTTGATATAAGTTATTGTGTTTTCAACAAAGGAGAAGCAAAAGCAACCAAAATCGGTGGAGATCAGAATTTAGGAGGAATTGATTTTGACAAGAAAATAAAAGAATTCATAATGGAAAAATTAAAGGAATATGGGTGGTGTGCAAGAAAATTGAGGGTCAAAGGAGAAACAAGAAAACATCGAACAGAAAGATTGAAACTTGAAACAAGAATCTTAAATGAAGCAGAAAGAATCAAAATTCAACTTTCTTCTCATAAATCTGTTGAAGTCGATATTCAAAATATCTTTAGTGATGATGATATTGACAACAATGATCGAATTGACCCAATTATCATTACGAAAGAAGATTTTGAGGAAATTTCTGAGAAATTAATTGAAAGATTCCAAGAATGTATGACCCAAAATATTCAGGGAAGGAAGGCTGAAAAAATAATTCTTATTGGAGGTAGTTGCCAAATGCCAGCCATAAGGGAGTCAGTTAAAAATAAGTTTGGAGAAGAAATAATATCATCTGAACAATTCAGACCTTTAACTGCTGTTGTAGAAGGAGCTACTTTGTATGCTAATAAAAGCAATTTTGAAATACAAAAAGAACCAATAGATACAATTCCCATTCAACTTGGAATTGATTCAACTGAAGGAATTATTCCATTTGCCATTCCCGGTGAGGGTCTTCCAATCAAGAAAGTATTAATTTTCAAAAATGAGTGTGATGATCAAAAAACAGCCAAATTCGAAGTTTATAGGGGAAGTGGGTTATTACGTGATTCTCCAGGTAATAAAAGAATATTAGGATTTGTTGTTGATGGTATTCCACCTGCCCCAAAACAAACAACAAAATTTCAAGTGAATGTAACTGTGAATAAATCTGGTCTTTTACAGATTGAGGCAAGTGTTGAAGGTAGTGAAATAAGGAATGGTTTGACCACGACCATTGATCTTTCTTATGAAGACTTAGATGTTGTTGAAATGAAAAATACTTTTGAAAGATATTGCCCTAATTGATTTGGACATTTTTTAATTTATTTTAAACAGAAAACAACAAACAGAGCATCAGTTAATAGTCAATCAGTGGTAAGAACCAGAAGGGACATCATCAACAGACACCTCACTCGCTTTTGGATTTTTTTTGGTTTTTTTAGTGT
Organism: Entamoeba moshkovskii; assembly: GCA_002914575.1. NCBI lineage: Eukaryota > Evosea > Mastigamoebida > Endamoebidae > Entamoeba > Entamoeba moshkovskii. Next base: position 6,130 of record NWBR01000161.1, read on the forward strand.
TTCTTTCTGAAACAGAATAAGTTTCAGTTGTGTCATCTCCAATTTCAATGCTTTCAATTTCCATTGATGCCTCACTAACTGTTTGTGGGTTTGGAGGATTTAGGTTTGGCTCTGGATTTGACTGGAAAGAAAAATCCCCAATTTTTCTTGCTTGTTTTGGTTTTAACATATGTATTCGTTCATCATCATCATTATCATTCCTTAATTCCTCTTCATAATCAACACCATCTGGAACATACATCTCCACGGTATCTGTTCCTCTTTGAACAAGATTACCCTGTAGGAATTGGGGGATATCTTCAACAGAGATTTCTTCGGCAGTTTCATCGTCATCACCATCCTCATTGTAAACATCTTTAATATAAATTTTGCTTTTTTCTTTTTCATCAAGCCTTTCAAATATGTTAAAATTATCAGAAGGCATTGTCATGTGTTCACGATGGAAAGTACAAACATCGGATCTTTCCCAATCACTTTCAAGCACTTTCTTATTTGTAATTAATTTGGACGTATCACATAATGAAATCCATTTGGTCATTAAAGTTAATTCATTTAAAGAGTCTTGTTCCAAAACAAACATATCTTTAACGTCTTTTGAGTCAAAAAAGATTCTTTTGACAACATCCCATTTATTTTCAAATGGTGAAGTAGGTTTTACACCAATCCCATCAAATGTTGGTTCTTGGCAAACTTTCCAATGTTTGACAATTGCGCTTATAGAAGTAAAACATTCCAAACATTTTTTACATCTCAAAGTGGGTTTAGAAGTTTCATTTAATCCAATAAAAGTAACTCCTTCTTCCAAAGGTTCACCACAAACAACAGCCAACTTTCTTTTTAAAGAATGAACCATTTTGGGAGGATATCTGGTAAATGCCATTTCAAATAATTCTTCAAAAGGAGATGTTCTCCTAAAAGATTTATCAAATTCAACAAGGGAATATAAGAAACTAAATGCTTTAAAATGGTGTTGACTTTTTATAAGTTTTTCAAAGAAATCTCTATGTGGTTTCGATTGGAGAATTTCAGGTGTTTTAAATGCTTTTCTTAAGAACAAACGAACGAATGTTTTAACGAAATCCAAAGTTTGTTTTTGTTGAATTGATATTAAATGAACAATAATTTCGATTTGAGACAATTGTAAAGGATCACTTTCTTCAAAATACTTATATACTTTCTCAGGATAATTCACTTGGACTAATACTTTTGCAATTTTATGGTATTGTTCTAATCCATATTTTTCAGCAGTTTCCACTATACGTCTAAATGAAAATTCAATCATTTCTTTTACTTTTAACACATTTATTTCAAATAGAAATTCAAAGCATCCCTCGGAGATAAGTGAAGGTAACGAATCAGTTAATTCTTTAATAAACGTTTCAAATACAATGGGGAAATGATAATAACAATTTAATACTAATTTCTTTAATAGCTCTTTTCCTCCTATTCTTATTAGTCCCACGAAAAATGATGTATCAAAAGGTAACATTCGAAATGCTGTTTCCTGATAAATATCAATCAAATGCCCAATAAAAAACGTATTGTCAATGTTACTCAAAAATAATTGAATTTCATTCTTTAGAAATGGGTTTTGCGGTTCGATTTGTTTTGTGGCCGAAATCAAGACTTCAGAAAGGGTAGTTTTGAATTGATTATCAAAACGTTTATCTAAAATGATAGGAACGCCGTAAGTATCTTCCACGTTTGGTAATTTTAAAATTGAAGTAATAGGATAAATGGCTAATAAATAATATTAATATAAAATAACAAAAATAATATTAATAAAACTAACTTTCATGTGCCACGAACATCGCCAAAAGAAATTCGTTCTCACAGTTTGTCTTTTTTTTTTCAATTTTGTAATAACATTTTATGATGATGAATTTGTTTTAAAAAAACAACTTTTTCACAGTTTTTTTAATTTGTCAAATTCCAAAACAAAAAAATGGTATGGGCAAAATTCGAAAAAAAACCTACTTTTTTGGGGAAAGAGAAGAAAATAAAATAAAGAACTTAAAAATGTGGTATAAAACCACATACATCTTTTTATTAACAAAAAGCAAAACTGTCATGTTTAAACGTTTTCTTGGAGCAAAAAATCAACAAAAAGAAGTTGGAAATATTCTTGTTTCTGCTTCTGATATCCAAAAAGGTGATGTTATTTCGAAGAATGGACCTCATGGTGATGTTTACCGATGTTTGTTCAAAAAAACTAAAACAGTTGTCAAATTCTTTCCAAAGTCCGATTCATATCAGAAAGCTTTTAAAGATGAAACTGAAACTTTAAAGAAAATTTTCCATCCAAACGTCCTTTTGATTATGGGTATTATCGCTGAAAAGGGAACTACTGCAGTTATTATGGAATCGATGAAATGTAATCTTTATAATGTTCTTTATGAGCCAACTAAATGCCCGAAAGCACTCCAAAACCTTACCAGATTAAACAAATTTAAAATTCTAAGAGATATTGCAGTAGGACTTGCATTTATACATTCGCTTGCAAAAATTTCACATGGAAATTTAAAATTGACAAACATCTTATTTGATGACTCTGGGAAAGTTAAAATTTCGGATTATTTCTATTCAAATCTTAGAACTCCAGTTAAGGTCAACAACTATTACGTTTGCTCTCAAAAAGGTTGTAATGCCTATCAAGCACCCGAGGTGTGGATTAATGGAACGGAACCAGACACCGCTGCTGATGTTTATTCCTTTGCTCTTATCACCATCGAATTTATAACTGAAAAGAATTCATTTTATGGAGACTGTGATACTGCTGATGATAAATCAATTTTCGGAGCAATCCAAAAGAGTGTAAGAGCAACTGTTCCAGATTCATTCAGTGAGTCACATAAGTTCATCCTTGGCAAGTGTCTTGAATATGAACCAAAGAAGAGACCCATTATGGAAACTGTTCTTGGTGCTTTTGATCAAATCGTTGTTGAATCCACGATGACATCTCCAGAAGCCATTGGCTTCTGGTCAGAACGTTTTGCTGATGGAGATGTACCATTGTTTGAAGTTTCATATGACGATGTTATGTTTGCCTTAGATGAAACTGTGCTTCGTGATCGTGATGAAAACGAAAAAAGTCTTATTAAGGAGGAATTTGCTCCCCTTTTCCCAGAAAGTGGAATTGTTACCGCCGTTGATTTCGATAATGTATGTTGTTGGTTTGGCGAGTTCTTTGATGATTTCTCAATTATCGAGGAAATGAGAACAATAGTTAGTGCGAAATACTTTGCTGGTCTTATTGATAAAACAGTTGCAGAAGGTAAATTGTCTGGTAAACCCGATGGTAGATTCCTTATCAGAATGTCATTTACTGATGCTAAAAAGACTCCTTTTACACTCACTAGAAACGCTAATGGATCACCAAGACATCACCGAATTGAAAGACTTTGTTATGGACCTGGACAAGCAAGATATCAAATTACAATTGAAAACAAGAAAATAACTGCCCAAACCCTTGCTGGCATTATTAAAGTATTAACTGAAAAGAATTACATTACCGAACCAGATGATGGCGTTGAAGCCTCGGAATATGGAGAAGCTTAATAACTTTGCTTTTTTTTTTTGAGTGGTGTTGTGTTTTTGAAAAAATAAAAAAATAAAAAAATAGGTGTCATTCACTTTCGTACTAATTAGTTTTGGAACTAAAATTACCAAGTCCCTCAACAAAGCTCGTATGAACACTAACACAACAGTTTTTATCGATAATATACCTGACGCTTCGATTATGACAAAAGCTAAATTAAAAAGAGTTTTAGATAACAATGGGGATGGGTATATCGACAAAACTTTAAAAATTAGATATTCCAAGAAATCAAATAAATTCATTGGGTTTTGTGATTTTAGCAGTGGGGATAAAGCTAATAATTTTATTGCAAATAATGTTCTTATCAATTTGAAAAATGGTATGAATTTACGTTTTAGTTTACAGAGAACTCAACAAAGAATTGAGGAAAACAATACTTTATACGCACAAGGAATAACAGTTACAAAAGAGAAGGCCTACTCATTATTTTGTACAGAATACACCCCAACTCGTTTCACTTATAAAAAGAATGAACGTGACCAAACAACATATTTTGTTATTTGCGATTATGACTCAATTGAAAGTGCCAGAATAACAAAGGATTACTTAAATGAAACAAAACTACTTGGCGATATGTCCAATGTTGATTTTTCAAGAAAGAATAAAGTAAAATCAGAACAAATAAAACCGTTTAAGCAACCTAAGTCAACATTAAAAGTTGAAAATGTACAACGAAAACAATTTTATGCACCTAAAATCGTCAGTCCAAAACAGACTCCCTCTGGAATAGTTTCTTTTAAAAAACCAGGGAGACAAGAACCAAAGATCATAAGGAAAACAGGGAAAGAAATAAAGTGTTTTACAATCGAATTTTCAACAAAACAATTTTCAAAAGAAGAGATTGAAGATGCAATAAAATCCAGTGAGTATTACAAGATAGAGAATGATGGGAATGATTTTAAAATATATGTGAATTTGGATGAAATGAATGTTGGAATAATTATAAGTATTTTAGAACAATTAGGGATTATGTGTGATATTGGTCAAGACATAGTCGATGAAGGTTTACTATTTGATGTGGGAATAGAAGAACCATTTAAACCAAGAGAAGTAATAATCAAACCAGAAAAGAAGCCAACAAAACTGATTAAAAAGAATAAGAAGTATGATTATGGGTCTGATATTTTCAAAGAAATGAGTGAAAATGAAATTGATGGAATAAGAGAGAATCTACTCAGGTTGTCAAAAAAGGAAAAAGATATCAAAGAATTAGAAAAGTACATTGCTGTTGTAGTGAAAGACAAAAATAGAATAACAGAGTGCAGTGTTTGTTATGAAAGAAAATCAGAAGATGAAATGTTCAAAATACAGCCATGTGGACATTCTTTTTGTATCGATTGTATTAGAAATGGGGTTGTAGCTTGTCTTCAAAATCAAACTTCGATGATGTGCTTACAAAGAGGATGTAAAACTGAAATAACTGAAACTGAAATCAAAAAAATTGATTTTGACTTGGGAACAAAATACGAAGAGATGTTGTTTAGAAAGTATGTATTGACATCAGATGACGTTCATTTCTGCCCAACACCAAATTGTGATGGGTACATCGTTGGTGATGAACGAACAACAAAAGTAAAATGTGATAAATGTAATAAATATGCATGTTTTAGATGTCAAAAACAGTGGCATGAAGACCTTACTTGTGAACAAGCCGCTATTCTTCGAAAAGATGGCCTTTCGGACAATGAAATTGCTCGTTGTTTATGTAAGAAATGTCCTGTTTGTCAATCCTTAATAAGTAAAC
>NWBR01000161.1:17546-54428 GCA_002914575.1 Entamoeba moshkovskii
TGTGCTGGCAATTCAACTTTGTGTTATGAATGTCAACGTGGGTTTTCACTTCAAAACAGTTTTTGTATATCAAATATTGATACTGCTCCGAATTGCAAACAAACATTCCCTGGAACAAATGACAAATGTTCTATTTGTGAAGATGGATATTTTAGGGTAGAGACTCATTGTGAAAAATGTATTGATAATTGTAAAATCTGTTATAAAAATACAACTTGTTCTTTATGTAATGATGATTTCTATCGAAATGTAAATCTTGGTTGTTCTCCAAGATCAGAAATTACTAATTGTGAAGAAATAACAACAACTGGATGTACTTCATGTTCTGTTGGATATTACTTGGAAGAATCAAAATGTTATGAATGTTCTGAAGAAACAGAGAATTGTCTTGAATGTGATCAAATCAATAAAAAGTGTTCATCATGTGAAGATGGTTATGTTTTAACAAGTGATAATTTGTGTGATCCTTACAATTCTGTTGCACATTGTACTTCAGCAAGTAACTCAAAATGCACCGAATGTTCTTTCTGGTATCAAGTTAGTAATGATGGATCAAAATGTGAAAAACATGCAGTTTGGTGGGTAATATTATTGATAGTTATCGTGATATTAATATTATTAATATTGGTATTGGTATTAATTGGCTATGCCATTTATAAATTAATGTATTACATCAATGAAAAGAAGTTATTATCCAAAGAAAGAAAAAAATATTCACACTTTACTTTGAAAAGTTCTAATATCCAATGGTTCCTTCTTGAACCAACATCCTCTATCTTAGTTAATAGAAAGGTTATTACATTTGATAATGAAACACCTGAGATTCCAGTAAATAAAGAATCAAGAGATTTATTGTGTATTGGCAATAGAAAGAAACATGCAATTCAAATATCTTTTGTTTCTGAAAATACAAATAATGAAAACTATATTGTAAGAACAGACCCACCCCAAATTACTTTAAAACAAGGAGAGGGCTGTGAAATAGAAGTATTCGTAACACCTTTGTGCACAACCCATATTATTGGAGAATTTAAGGTATTGGTAGATAATTTATACAGTGGAAAAAGGTATATCGAAAATATTCGTATTGACGCCGTAACTGAATATAGCTGCCGATTGGACTACAATGAAATTGTACAAAAAAAGATAATTGGAGAAGGAGCTTTCGGAATTGTGTATTTGGGAGCTTTCAGGGGAAATGTTGTTGCCGTCAAGAATTTGAAATCTTTACAAATAATCGAGGATATGGCGGATGAATTCAATGAAGAAGTAGCAATGTTAGAGAAATTTAGACACGAATATATTATTCATTTCTATGGCGCCGTTATGTCGCCAAATAAAATATGCCTTGTGACTGAATACGCGGAACATGGAAGTTTATCAGATTTGATGGAAAATACTATGAAAACAACTCCTCCAAGTGACAAATTGAGGTTGAAGTTCTGTTTAGACGCAGCAAAAGGAATCCAATATCTTCATTCGAATGGTATTTTACATCGTGATATTAAACCTGATAACGTCTTAATTGTATCATTAGAAGAAGGCGTGAATATCAATGCCAAATTAACTGATTTTGGATCATCAAGAAATATTAATTTATTGAAATCCAATATGACTTTCACCAAGGGAATTGGAACACCGATTTACATGGCCCCAGAAATGCTTAGAAAGGATAAATATAAAATGCCAGCCGATATTTATTCATTTGCAATTACAATTTTGTATGTTCTTTTATGGGAAGCCCCATACCAAGGAGTTGATTTCAAGTATCCCTGGGCAATTGCCAATTTCGTTGCTGACGGAAACCGATTAAGCAGACCACCAACAGTAAATGAAATCCATTTTGATTTAATTACAGACGCTTGGACGCAAAACCCAAAAGAAAGAATCAAAATAGACCAAATTGTTGCCACTTTGCAACAATTCTATGACTCTGCTAATTGATTTCTTCTATTGCTATTTATAACATTTTTTTGCAATTCAAAATTTTTAGTTGAAGAAGTGAAAAGACGCGTGATGTAAACGTGTGATTCAGCTGTTGCTTTGTGTGATGAACTGATTATTTATAATCAATAGCAAGGGCAAGTATATGCATCATATCCATTTTGAAAGAAGAGTCATCAAAAAGAGAGTGAAAAGAGAAAGTTAAAACAAATTAATTAAAGACCTTACAATAATAATCTAAAAAAATCTTGAAAATCTTAAAAAACAAAGGTAATGGATCCAAATCAACCACAACAAGAAGCCGCTTCCGCTTCACAAGAAGAATCAATGTATTCAGGGTATTCATCACCTAATCCAATGAGACAAGAAACTTCTTTCTCGACAAATACTTCTCAATACCATCCATTTCCGACATTTTCGCCTTATGTCCCTCAGGTTGTACAATTCCCTCAGGCAACCCAACAGCCACAATTTCCAAATACTTCGCAACCACAATTTTCTGACCAAGCGTACACACCTTTGCACCGAAGAAAAAGGAAATTCCAAAACATTACTTACGATAAATTACTTTCTGAAGAAGACTTGGCCTCAATGACAGTGGAAGAATTTGAGGATTATGTCAACGAATTAAAAGACAGGAGGACTGTTACTAAAACCGAAAAGGCAACACTAAATAAAATCAAAAGAAAATTAAAAAATAAGGAAAGTGCGAGAAAAAGCAGGCAAAAAAGCAAAGAAGCGTTTGTGGGGCTACAGCAGCAATTGGACGAATTAAGAAAGCAATATGATGACGTTTTAAGAATTAATTGCCAATTAATTGAAATTGCTGATGGTTGTGAAAGATGCAGACAACGAATAAGGCAAGTCCAACCCCAGCAGTCTCAGCCACAAATGGAAACAAACCAACCAAATACTCAACAATCACATGGCCAACAAATCCCTCCAATGTTCCCTCAACCTTAATGCCTATTTTAAATATTAACTGAATTTCAAACGAATTGTTTTTCTTTGGCAGAACCTCAATTCTTTTGTTGGAATCCGTTATTGATTTTTTATGTCCAAATCGTTGTTTTTTTGAAAAGAGAAAAATTTGAGGGTTGCTTTGTCTGATAACCCTCCACGTAGTTACTATTTGTGTATTGATGTTTTTTCCAATCTTAATAATAATGGATCTTATAATATTTTGGCTTTGTCGAAAAGAAAAGTCAAAGATGTTTTGGGTTATAAAAGTGAGGGAATTCAAAAATTGGAAATAGACTATGTCAGAACAAGACCACTGTAGATGCTACTGTAAATGTGGAAGTGATTGCAAATGTCCAACATGTGATTGTCCCAAAGGTTATTGCAAACACGGGGAAGGGTGTGCCCATGTATTGTCTCAGTGCAGATGCAAACCAGGGGAACAGTGTGGGTTAGTGAGGAGTGGAAAACCATGTTATTGTGTTACTGGAATATACGATTCTTGCCGTACTCAGGAAGCGCTTTGTGATTGTTGTAAAACTGACACCCATCACCCTCATCATGATTGTTGTCATGGACCAAAATAAGAACTTAAATAATTAAATTTATTTCTTAAAGGCGTCAACTTCTTTTTTGAAGTAATCGACAAATTTGGTTCTCTCGCCATTAAATGAACAAATGATTTTGTATAAGTCTTTTACGGTCATTTGCTTTTTTTGGCAAGTCTCAAGATATCCGTTGTATTCATAAAATTGAGCGGAACTCATCCAGTGCATTGAGGCTTTATATTTGAGTGTTGAAAGAACCATGTATTGCTGAATCATTTTCAATAGTGGATGATTGTTAAAGGCGCCACATCCCCACTGACCAGTTGCAATACCATTTCCGGCTGATTTAAATCCAATATAACATTTATTTAAATCCCTCACAATATTTCCTTGACCAAAACAAGTATTAATCACTGAGTCTATCGCAAGGATTGTGTTTTGTTGTGTTCTGATTTGTTCAGAACAAAATCCAGTCCATTGGAATGTGTCTTGATACCCAGTGCTAGTACTTATGTGAAGAGTATTTTTAATGAGGGCTGCCTCATGTATTTCTAAAACTTCAAAAAGAAGCAAGGAAACAAAGCATTCGGGACGCACACTAAATAGCAGTTCTTCTTGGGTCACACTTGGTATGATTTGATGGATGTGGATATATTTATTTGCAAAGTCAACATGGACTGCCATTGGGGACATTTCCAATCCACCCTCAACAAATGGATAAGTTTTGATTGGTGTTTCATCATTTTCCCAGTCATGAGGTTTTTCTTGGGCCACTCTTTCGAAAATGACAACTTCTTGAAGGGTGGTTTCTGTGGCTTCCATCATTATGTGGAGATAAGCAAACATACAAATAAGTCTTTGGGTTGAAACAGGGTATGAAGTAGTAATTTCTTCAATGCAAATATTTCCAATACAGTCCAATTCTTCGGACCATTGGACATTAAATACTGTTGATGAAAGTATTCCAAATATTTCCCATCTCTTGAGTTGGATTGTTTTTTCTGTTCCACTCTTGGCAATTGGAACGTAAATACTCTTTTCATCTTTTTCCAAAAATCCATCTTCGTCTTCAATCAACCTTTTTAAAGCATTTTTTAACCCATTTATAAACCATTCAAAATATTCTTCATACCTCTTTTGTGTTTTGTTTTGCTGGGTTAACTTGGTGTGGAACGATTTGAAGGAATGTTCAAATCCTTTTCCGACTGCTGGGAGCGCTTTCTTTTTTCTTCTTTCCTTTTCTTTTATCATAAAGAAATCAACGATGTCGCTACATTGTTTAAAGTCATGGTCTATCGCCTCTTTTAATCTGCTGATGGATAGAGATGAGTGTTTGTCTTGTATTTGGGCCATATCTTTTTTATATAATTTTGAGATGAAAAACTCAAGAGTTATTTATGAAGACTCAAAATTGGTTTTATTAGTGCGTTTATCCTGTGAATAGTTTTCCATTGATGTTTTCACAGTATTTGATTCCACAATACAAACAGAAGCAATACGTTAAACTCTTCGGTTTTTTTTTCGGCGCCATCAAATTGCTACCAACAAATAAAACAACTAAAGAAATAACATAAAATTATCTGAGTTATAAAATAATAATATTACTTTGCCTTTATTGTTGAATTTATTTTGTAAAATTCTTCCACAAGATTTGGGTCGACGAAAGAGTGTTCACTGATTAATCTCCACACCGTATTTGAACACAATATATTTTGATTTGAAAATACATTTAAAATAATACTTATTCGTTTGTTCACTGCATGAGATTGAATAGCGCAACGGCTATTTGTTCTCAGCCACAACAATTCAATAAGTAAATACGTGAATTCAGCATTTCTTGATATCACTGCATTTAGATTAACTAAAATGTTTTGGTCACTTACAATATCTTTTTTCCAACCTTGTTTTCCATCGCCACAAAATATTGGAAAGTCATATGCATAACATAACATTAAGTATTTATCAAATATTTCTTGTTTTTCTCTTTGAGAAATTAAAAGTGCTATTGGGTTAAATAAATCAATAGAAATTGTTATCGAAAATGAACCATTGAGTGCAATTGCCACCATTGAATCTTTTGAATAAAGTTGAACGTTATTTGTTGTTAAATGGATGATGTCTATTGTCGACTGAATAAATTTTGGTGAAATAGGATCGAAATGAATGCAAGACAGAAGGATTTGATATATAAAAGGCTCATTAATTTGGTTGTCTTTGCAAATTTTAAGAAAGGACTTTAAACCATTCGTCTTTAACTCAAATTGTAACAATTCAAAAATTGAAGCGATTTTTGCAATAGAAAATTGATAGTGAACGCAATTTGCAAATGAATTTAAATTTTGGTTTTCAAATGGAATACTTGGATTATTTCCAAGAGGGTATTTTCCAAACTCATAATCAAAATCAAACTTTGGAATGAATTGACCATAAGAAGCAAGCCTAAACAAGCTTGTTTTTAAACAATGAGGACAAATTGCATTGAAATTATCATTTGACATTTCTCTTCTTTCGAATTCAATGAACAATAGCCCAATGAGTATATCATAACAGTGTTTGTTTGTTTGAAATACATTAATATTATTTTTGATGAAAGACAATAACATTTCAGTTAAAAGATTCAGAAACTCATTTGATAAACCATCTATTATTTCCCAAAATATTTGGACCATTGACTTCAAATACTGATTAAGCACCATTTGGGAAATCATTCTCATTTTAAATTGAACCTCTGTTGCCAAAAGATAATTCAATTTGAAAATGACATTAGAAAATAAAAGAAGTAAATCGTTATTCATAAAACCTATCGTTTCAGGTAACAGCTTTAAATTTGAATGAAATGACGATTGAAATCTTCTTATTGCCATTCTGTTTTGATGCTTAAATGATTCTTCAGTTATTTGGAATTGTAATTGCTGTAATATAGTTTTTAACAATAATTCACATTGAATTACATTTATTGGTTTCCCAACAAATGGTGAAGAAAATAAATGAATAAATTTGATTGGGATTGTATTATTATCAACTAAATCATATAACATTGAAAATGAATTTTTATTCATTAATAAAACCTCTATCAATATTTGAAAATACTTTAAAAATATTAAGTCTTCTTTCAGTTTTAATAACTCTCCGAAACAAGAACATAATTGTTGAAGTTGCCCATTTTTCAAATATTCAACAACAAATGAACAAATGTTTTGAATTTGAATGAATTTCAATACAGTTTTTAAAAAAATAGAAATTAAATCATTGTATTGTTTATAGTCATGAGTCATTTCGACAAAACAATCAAATAAGTTTTGTGTTAATGTTTTAATGCCATCATTGATTTGATTTCCTTCATTCATTATTTCCATTTCACCATTATGAATTTCACAGCCACAATACCCATCAAGAACATTTCCACACCAACAAATACCAATTTCTTCTACTTCTTGCATTTCATGTCCATTATGATTACTCTGATCAAAACAAGTTTCGCAGAAAGATTTATTACACGTTCTACAATATTTTCCTCTACAAAGAGTTTTACCACAAAATTCCTTTCTTTGTTTAACATATTTGTCAAGTACATCTTGATAAGAGTCCATTCCAACTTCTTTTAAGATAAACCTCTCAAATACAGCATTTCCTTCTTCTTTAACAGTTTTTTTAACACTTTCCAAAATTGCAGCCATACAGACAGTTTACAATTATACTTTTTTAGTTCATTTTTTATAAAAAATGGATGAAACCAAATTATATTAATAGTTCTAAAAAAATATTCAACTCATTTCCCCTTTTTTATTCATCTCCAGCTTGCTGTTTGTTTCTAAATTGTATTTCTTGTATCTTTGCCTCGATTTTCTCATTCAATTCGATTTCATCTTCAAATTTCTTAACCAAAACGTAAAATTCAGCTTCTTTCCTCATAACTTCTTGAAGTTTTGCGGAAATATTCTTTGATTCAGTTTCGCTTTGTGCTAACTTTTTTTGTTCATTTAAAACCATATCTTCCAATGAATTATTTACTTTAATAATTGATTCAAGTAACGATTGAAATGTTTTAGTGTTCTTAATTCCTTCAACCCCTCTCACAATACTGTCAATATTATTTATTTCATTTTTATAAACTTCCCTCACCTCCGTCATATAATTATACATTTCAAAGTAATATCGAGTATCAACTAATGTAACAGACGTTTGGATTGATAAGTGAATCAATTGTTTTTGGTATTGTTGTAACTCAAATTTTCCTGGAACGGCATCTATTTCTTTTTCAATTTGTTTTAATGTTCTTTTTCTTTTTCCCAAAGCCTCTTTAAGCAAATCAATTTTGGCCATTTCCCTTTGGTGTTGCAATTCAATTTTTTCAATCGCTTTTAACTTTGCTTCATCTTCCAATGACTCTTTAATGTTTTCGATTTCAGCCAAATACTTGTCTCTTTTTTCTTTGCATTGCTCTTTAAATTTTCTGATTTCTTCTTTGACCTCTTCAACCTCATTTGCTTTAATAACTATTTCTTCCTCTTCTTTTGCTTCTTCCCTTTCAATACTTTCTAACTGCAATATTTCTTCTTCCATATCTTCTTTTTCTTCCTCTAACGCCTCAACTGTCCCTCTCATCCCTTTAAAGAAATTTTCAGCTTTAACTTTCTTTTCTTTCAACACCCCCAGTTCTTTACGTTTTTGTTCGACTTCTTCTTCAAGAAGTTTGGTTTCGTCTCCTTCGTCACTCGCTTCTTGGATTCGTTTTCCTTCATTTTCACCTTCCATTCGGTAAACAACAACAAGTTCTTCGGGTTTATAAAACTTTTTATATACAAACTCTGCATAATTCCGAAGTGTGTCACCCATAATGACACGCGCCTCTTCAACTTTCAACATTAGCCATTCAACAACTGGGAGTAAAACACCAAAATCCAACCCTGTGATTTGATGTGGTTGGAGAAGTTTGGGACATTTCATTTCTTTCAAAGCCTTACAAACACCCTCGGCAACTTGCAATTTCAACCCCATTGTCGCGTATTCGGAATAGGCCAGCCACAAGTCAATTTCAAGGGGGTAGCAAGTAGCAGAAATCCCCCAAGCCAATCCCCCAAGTATTTTATCAAAGGGCAATAGATTGGTTAATCTAACACGATAATACCCGTTTTTCAAAAATAATTCTGAAATTTTTTTGAACAATCTCTCACTTTCGGGATCGAAACTCGTCATCTTCATCAGTGAAAATCCCTCCATCCTTCCGTATTCCCTTCAAAAATAATTTGCAGTTCGACCCCATATTACAGATTATCAAAAACAAAAAGTTTGTAATTTTTGTTGTAAAAAGGAATGAAGTTTCATCTTAAAAATAAAAAGGGGACTGAAAGGAATTAATTAATGATGTCTGTGCTTTCTGGAACAGAAGGATATTTTTTAACAATCCACTGGGCCATAAATGAACTAAGAAAAATGAGATTTATGTTTTTTATGTTTTAAATAATTAATAAAACAAACGCAGAAGCACTTTGTAATTGCTCTTTGGTTGGGATTTGATTTTGAGGAAGGGATTTGACATAAAACCCATTCCCTCTCAAATTGCCAAGTGTTTGTAATTTCTAAATATCAGTATTAAGTGACTGGGAATTATTTAAAACAAACTTGCAAATCGTTCACAGGAAATTCACCCAGTTGTCTGATTAATAATACTGGGGCACCCCCTTTCTTTAATTGTCTATGAGGTAGTTTCATATGAGATCTCGAACAAGGGCCACATATAAAAACACCATAATCCAAATCAGCAGAAGAAATCTCTCTAAATAAACAATCAGCACATATTCTATTTGCAGGGATTGTCAATAAATTGATTATAAAATTAAGTCCTTCAGTTATTTTAACTTCATCAGGAACGAATGGCAATGGTTCTCTTAGTGTTAACAGAGGCAATGTTTGTTGTTTAGAAACAGCCCCAGCAAGATTAAACTTGACAAAAGCAATTCTTAGAGCCACCAACCATAATGTTTTACTTTCGTCATCTTTTACACTAAAGGTATGAACTTCATATCTGAAAGAAATTTCAAAAGTGGATGGTCTTGCGGAGAGTATTGGTGATTTAATGATGAAATTGCTTACATCAATGATTTTAACAGGCGCCTTTCCGTTATATACATCAACAGCACTACTGTAAACATAGAGAACAGATCCAACTAACATCAAAAAACATGGTTCCCAAATACCAGTTTGAAGGTCTCTATACAAAGCCTCTCCTTCAAAATCAGGTTTTGCCAATAATTGTTTGTTTCTTTCGAATATCTCTGTAGAGCTCGATATTTCAGAACTCATTCCATTTTGCCTTATTAACTCAGCACCCTTGGCGACCATTGGGGAATATTTTACAACCAAACAATCATCAATTGTATTTATCCATTTTTGTTTTTCTTCAATTGATTCACAAGCAACAAGATAAGTAGATTCTTTATTAAGTAAAAAGAATCTATTTGTGTTGAAATCGATCAATGAAGTACTGCAAATTTCAAGAACATCTTTACATTTAAATTTACCGGAATTTAATAAAGTATCGACAGGGTTATCTTCGATAATTTTAGTTGGTTTAGTCGCAGGAATAAATAAAATAACATCAGAAAATAAAAGCATTAAGTGTTGTTTTTCAGGGAAGAGATCTTGTAAATTGAATTTCGTTGGATGACCTTGCAAACGAACAAAACCACCAAATATAAATCTTCGATATTTGTCTCCAGATAAGTCGAACTTCTTTGTAGAAATTTTAGAAGCCAAAAATTGGACTCTTTGAATATTTTCATTAATTCTTCTTGCCTCATTTAAATGTTTATTTATATCTGAAACTGCTTTTAATGATCTGGATAATTCTTTTCTTTCTTTGTGATGACTTGGCATGTTTTTAATAAGTTGTTTAATAAATAATTCATATCTTGGAATTCTTTGGACTGGCAGAATTAAATAACTAAATATTGGTTGGTTCTTTACTTCGGGCTGGAAAGTTAATTCCTTCAACTTGGCTCCGTATGACTTGTTTTTGACAGATTTTTGATATATTTCATCGGATATTTGTGATTGATGATTCACATAAGTGGTATATGATTTTAGGAACAAAGTGAATTGTAAAAATTGTTTTGCGAACCCAACACCATAAATATTCTTTTCCTTTTTAAACTGCAGGAGAGAAGTTAATAATGTTTGATTATATTTAATAATCATTTCCAAATCTTTAATTGTGTTCTTCAACAATTCATCTTTACAAAATTCAAGTAATTTCTGGAGGTAATAATCTCTTAATATATTCAAGTTAGAAACATACAATTCTTCACTCGATGTAATTTCCGAAATTGTGTATTTTCTTGTGATCATACCTTGAACATCTGCAGTTCTCCGAACAAAATGTCCTCTTATGTGACTTTGAACTTTAACAATCAATTGTTCGAATGTTGTATCGTCTTGTAACAGCTCTAATTTTTCGTCTTCTTTTTCCATTGTTTCGAGATATTTGTGTTCAGTTAAAATTTGTTTGGCACAACTCGTAACAAATTCTTTTAATCCCTTCGGTGTTAATTTTAATTCTTCCATAACATTTTCGTCATCCTTAACCCCAGTGACAATAAAATAACTTCCTTTAATTTCAAATACGGTTTCATTAATTCGTTTAATATCACTTTTACCAAATCCAGCACTTCTTCCTGGTTGGTCTGGAACAACAACTTCTTCAACTTCAGTTGGTGTAAACTCTCTTGCCTCCCTTATCTGTTTTGATCGATCCCTTCTTTTATAGGACTTAGCAGGAAGTGGAGGTGGAACAGCTGCCGATAGATCGTGAAGGCTTGTGACTTTGCCTCTTTGTTTAGATGCATTTCTTCTTTCTGGGATTGGTGGTGGGGCGTTGCTTTGAAAAGCAGCTTCCGACGCAACTGAAAGAGGAGAAGCATGTTGGGGCCTTCTTTCAGGCGGTTGAGGACTTTGAGGAGGCCTTCTGGCAACAGAAATTCTAACTCCATTTCCCATTCCAGCACTTTGGGTTGGGCCATTTGATTTAATAGTAAAATTAACGTTATTATTCATTTTCATTGTTTGTTTTCTTATCATTTCCCTATTCACAATTGTTTGTCTCGTTATCGTCTGAGAACGTTTCTTTTCTGCTTCCGAAGAAGTTTTTAACACTTCAATAAATCCTAAAGTGACTGATTCATCTCCATCTGCGATACTATCGACTTCAACACCATGAAGGGTACCAAACCTTCTTTCGGCCAACCTTAAAGCAGCTTTAATATTGATTATTTTTTGTTCTTTAGTCGAAGGCTGAGGCTCGAAGTTACGTGAATGCAGATTTGTGATTTTTTCTACTAATCTCAATAAATATATACCATCAGCTAAATCATCCAATGAACCCACTAATAAATCATCTTTGTTTTCTGATAATTGCTCATTGACCCAATCAATATACAATTGTGTATGGTCCTCCATGTCTGATTTTAAAGTTTTTCTTTTCAACTTTGAGAAAAAAGAAGGAAACGATGAAAAAGTAACAGACAAATTTGGTATTTTGTTTGAAAAGCAAATTTTTTGTGTCGGTTTTTTAAAAAAAATTGATTGGAACTCTTTGTTTTTCTTGTTTTTCCGAATTGTTTTCAAAAATTGAAACTTGTGTTTATTAAAACAATAAATTAATTTTATTCACTTGAAAAGACAAACAACTAGATTTCATTCCTTTCGGTTTTTATTTACATGTCATCATCAAAGAAATCGAATACTCCTTCCTCTTGTTCCTTTCGCTCGCGTGGAAGAACTTCACACAAATAATGGTTCGATAGAACTGGTTCTCTTGGTAAAACAATATCATCAAAATATTCTTCAAAATAATTCATGAAACCATCGGCGTGCGCGTCATCACTCGAATCCTCGTCGGCCACAAGGTGGATGTTATTCATTAAAAGTACGTTTAATGAATGGTGGTCTGGGTAGTATTTGAATTGGGAATGGAATTCAATACACTTTTTATCTTCCTCCACAAGTCTTTCGAGCATCCCATTTTCGAAAAGGGATGACTTCAATAATTCGATTGATTGGTTTATGACGTAACTTAATATATCAAAAGCAACTTGTCTGAATATTGTACAGCTGTGGTTATAATTAAAGAAAACGTCCATTAGTAATTCTAACAGTCTATGTTCAATTATTTTATTATAAACATAAGAATAATTGGATATGGTCATTGATAGTATCAAATAAACCATTTGAATTCTTATTGGGGTGACTGGGCCGTTTTCATACCTTAATTTGTTTTCAATAATTTGTGTATATTTGCAAATTTCCCTATAAACTTTTGGCAATCCGTCGTATGGAATAACACATAAATCACCAGAACTAGCACAACAAGCCAAAACGTTTTGAATAATGACTAATCCTTTTTCAAGTAATAAAGGGGATTGCTAACAAATTAATTATTAATGAAGTTAGGGAAAAACAAAACAAACACTTGAAAACACGGCCGAAAAGAATTGTTCCAAATTCTCATTGGTATTTAAAAAATCACAAAATACTAATGAAGCCTCCTTTAGGGTTGCGATTTCTTCGACGACTTTTGATGCACTTTCGATTTTACAATCGTCCATTTCTTCATTGGTTTGGAAAAATATTTTTAATAGTTCGCTGACGAACCCATTTTCACACAACCAATGAGCCCCAGTAGCTTTGCAGGATTCATTATCATGTGAATATTTCATAACGCCCACAATAAACTGAGCAACTTCATAATTAGTGATTTTATTCATTAAATACTTAATGACATTTTTTGTTTGCACCATAATATCGAAAACGTTTGAAGTTGGCAAATTTAATAATACGGTTAATACACGAGCAATACTGCCAATCGTCATTTCATCATTTGACTGGGCGATTTCAGCAAATAAGGAAGTAATGAGGTGAGGGAAATAAAATATATTTTCGGATATTGTCATGATTTCACAACAAACAATTTGTGTTGCAGGTGATTGAAATTTTTCATCTCCAGTACCACAAATATAATCAAATAATTTGTCTAATACTCTTTCTCCACATATGCTATATCGTTATTAAAATTCTTTTCCCACTTTCCCATTATCCCTAACAAACAATTGTTGTAACCTTTTATTCACTTTTAACTCAGTTAGTACATCCGGTAATTCCAATAACCGCTCCAATGAACAATTGGGGGAGCGCAGCACATAATTAACAGGGGACGGAGTTTGCTTCAGGTAAGGGCTCTGATTCATTTTCATTATCATCTGAATT
Source organism: Entamoeba moshkovskii (assembly GCA_002914575.1). NCBI lineage: Eukaryota > Evosea > Mastigamoebida > Endamoebidae > Entamoeba > Entamoeba moshkovskii. The sequence goes on from NWBR01000161.1 coordinate 31,259, forward strand.
TCAAGTGAGTTGGGGCAAAGTCAAATCAAAACAAAAATGGTAAGAACAGAAATAGAATGCAACGAATTTTTGTGTCAGCTGACATTTACGTTTCAGTAGTTCCGTCAGACTAAAACATTCTTCTTTTGTTGCCACGTCATTCCTTTTCATTCCATTTTTCGTTACGTACGGCATTTTGGTGGTTGATTCTTCAACAAAACCCGCCGTCAGTCCAAACCTTCTTTTTATTGACTCAAAAAAAGAAATTTTAATTTATTTGACGTTTCTCCACAAAGTTCTCCACAACTTTTCGTTAACCAGAAACGCTTTGCCTCAGGCCATTCGGCCCTTCTCCGTTGAACTTTTATTGATTTTTTTGTTTTTTCTTCTAAAAATAACTTTTTTTTCGTTTTGGCAAAAAGCAAAAACAAAAAAACAATTTTGTTTTTTGTTTCATCTGAAAAAAGGAAACTTAAAAATTTTCCAAAAATCAAAAAAGGTATTGAGAAAAATGAAAAGAAGAAAAAAAGTGAAAAGCCAATCAAAAAAATAAAGATGAACAAAAAAATTAAAAAGAACCCTACAGCATTCGGCTACCACCATTCCACTACTAATTTTATTATTTGGCTTATTACTGCTTAGAACTTTTCTGTGATTATATACACGCATTATTTGGCAAAGAGGGGGTGGACCAAGGGAAAAGGGAATTGGCTTAATGGAAAGAAACTCGTGGGATGGGTCATTATATAAATTAACTCAAAGCATCAAAAACTCTTTCCTGCCATTAAGATACTGAATCTTATGGTGACTCCATTTAAAAAGCAAAGTTGAACCTGAAAACCTCAATAAAACAAAATCACCAACACCCACACCATTCAAAAAGGGCCGCACGTCCAAATGAAAAGAGAAAAATTAAAAATTATGAAGAAAAAAATTGAAAAGAGACAAAGCAACACCAAAGTCAAAAAGAGAAAAAAGAAGGGTTGGAGAGGGTTTTTACTGCATTGAATGATGACTTTAGGGGGTGGAAATAATTAAAATGATAATAAATTAATTAAAATAAATTAATTCAATTTTGATCACACCAAGTTTTAACTTTAACCCTTTGCCTGGCGATATAAAAAGGTGAACTTGAGATCATTTTATTCACTTCAAATCAATAATGGCCAGAACAAAGGGAAATAATGCTGAAAAAACCCAAACTTCTAAACAACCAAGAAAATACTATGCCCCAAAATCTGCTTCTAAAAAGGCTGCTGTTTCCTCAAAGAAGGCTGTTGCTGGTGTTTCTCAAAAGAAACCCGTTGCCAGACACTCCCACCCAGGTTTTAAGGCCTTACAAGAAATTAAATTCTACCAAAGATCAACTGAACTCTTGTTGAGAAAACTCCCATTCCAACACTTGGTTAGGGAAATTGCCCAACAATCAAAGTCTGATTTGAGATTCCAATCCGCTGCCATTGCCGCTCTTCAAGAAGCTGCCGAAGCATATCTTGTTGGTCTTTTCGAAGACACCAATTTATGTTCTCTTCATGCCAAAAGAGTTACAATTATGCCAAAAGACATGCAACTCGCAAGAAGAATTAGAGGTGAACGTCAATAAATTGTAGTCATTGTCAAATCGTTTCTGTCTTTTCTTCATTTTTATCTTTTCAAGAAAAGAACTTGTAAATATCGATCTTTTTTTTCATGCACTAATCACTCACTTTAAACTGTTTTATTTTTCTTTGTTCACCTCTCTTTGTTTCTCTTGGAAAATTGTGTGGGTTTGATTCTCTTCCAAAAGTTTTCAGTTCAATTTTTTTGTTTCGAATTTTTCAAGCAAACAAAAATGGGACAAAACAAATTTTCAAATTCGAAGATTCAATCTTCCCAATTTTTGTCAAAGAAATTTTAAAGAAAAAAAAAGAAAATGAAAGGAAAAATTATCAACAAAAATTGGGGGTGTTTGAAAAAAGTTAAGGTGACAGTTCGATTCTACTTGTGCGAACTAAAAATTGTTATTTTATTCGATGAGTATCTTCAAGTCGTTTTTGAAGCAACCGAAACCAAATAATACTGTTGCTATTCCCACTGGGAAATATGAATTGAATGTCGCTTTTAACAGGCATTTTACAAGTTATTTATCCACACATCACTCATCAGAATTGGACAGGTGCATAGAAATATTTTTTAAAATACCCAGCGAACAAACCCATGACCTTCCAATGATTTCTACTTTTGCTAGTACACTGACCAATGTTTTTGTTAATGCACTGACCCCGATTAGTAATGATAAAATTGAATGGCTGATTGGAAGCAAAATTGTTAACTTACCAGATGGCCATGAATTATTTAGGTGTATACACGATTTAGCCCAATTTGGTTCGAGTGAAATATTATCAGTGTTAATTTCAACACAATTTATCAATAAATTAGCAGATTTATATTCATTTTTAATCGAAGAAGGAAAGACTGAACATTTAAACTTATTATCACTCATTATGTCATTAATCATTCTTGTTGTCCCACCAATTTTAAAAAAACCATTACCTTCAAAGTTTTTGGTTTTAAGATTTGACAAATCCGATGTCCAAATTTATTTGCTCCCAATTTTTCAGACAATCACTCATGCACATATGGATGCTGAACTTATTCAAAACGTTTCTCGAGAAGATTCTGTTCAGTTAACCATCAAATCATTGGAAAGAGCAAAACCAACGAGCGACACTTTGAGACTAGTTGAATCTTATTTATCTTTTGTAAAAAACACAGCCCTTCTTTCGGACGCCATTGTTAATTGTGTTTGTAAGAATGGGTTTTACGAAGCATTACTATTACTATTAATTGAATCAGATCTACATTCCGTTAATGGTGTTGATGGTGTCCTGGATGTGATGGCCCCATTAATGTTTTTTGGGGATTTTAATCCGACCATCCCAATAAGTGATGAACACAACGATAACACAAGAATTATCGCAAACAGATATCCATTTTTTTTGGTTAGAAACAAGTATGTTCCATTGTTCTTACAAAATTACATTTTAAAAACTAATCGCGAGGAGGGCCGATTGCATGCAATGAAAATTATTGAGAGAACGTACAGAGAAAATCCGATGAATTATGCAGTATTAATGTCCATTGATTATACACCTAAATTTTATTTGATATTCGACACAGTGTCACAACCCGTCAGAGATGTAATGCTTTCACTTTGCGTTTATTTGTCTCGATGTCAAAAACGTATTCCCTACAACGAACTTAAAATGATTACAATACACTTGACTGTTGAAAAGATAAACAAAAACCCACTTTTGGTTGGTTCTTTCGATTACTTGACGAATCAATTGCTAATCGACAGTAAAAACTACCAAAAAGTATTTGAACAAACAGGAATGACAATTAATACAATTTCCGTATTTATTTACTTTTCCACCCATCCCAATGAACCAAATCAATCAAATATTCTTCAGGGAATTATTAATTTATTAACACGTTTTATGGACCATTCAGTGAGTAATTTTACTTTACTTAAAGAAACCACCGCAATGACAGCTGCAATTTCTTTATTCAAACAAAATATCGATTTAAGAAGGGACTTAACAAAGTTGTTCACCTCAATCATTGAATATTATGACCCAATCCAGACAACCGAATTATTGAAAAAAATGATTGAACCTCTAGAAAATGATCCTTCCCCAATTACTTTGCTTAAATGTGTTTGTGTTATGTTGTATCGAAGTTCTACGATAAAGGAATCATTTAGGCAACTTGGAGGATTTGAGTATTATAAAAGACTGTACAAGGCGTGGAAATGGGATGTTGAAACAATTCCGAAAGAAGGAGTAACAGAAGAAAGATACGCATTTATTGAATGGTGCTTTATTTCTATGATTTACGCAATGAAAGGAAGCAAAGAAAACCGAAGACATTTCGATGAATTATTCCGAAATGGCGAGTTAATAAGTTTTATCCAGGATTCTCCATTTTTAATCGGTGATAACAAAAATAAATACTCAGAACGAATATGTTGTTTATTAATTGCCATTATTTTTGAAATACCAGATGTGGATAAAGTTAAAAATCTTGGAGTATTTACAAAACCAGTTGGAGGTGTTCTAATATACCATCCGTTTGTTCTTCACTCATTAATAAGACTGGTTCATTTTGCCCTAAATACTGAACAACAGCAAATGGTTATCAAATTTTTGAAAATGACTGCCAAGGAAGATATAAATGTCAGAAAAATGTCTTTCGAACATATAACAAGCACGTTAATTAGTGATTTCAAGGACGACATAATAAAGGAAACTCCATTACACAATGATATATTGGATTTGTTAACCGAATTAATTGCCTATGATGTGGATCCTCATGACATATCAGTACTAATGAAATCATTGAAGGAACAGCCATATGACGAAGGAGTATTGAATTGTTTGTTGAATTCTACCATTAAGGCCGACAGAAATGGGGCTTTGAGCTTCAACACTTCGCCTATTGGTTATTCATGTTTATCTATCCCAATAGAATCATCACAATTCCCTTTGCAGCAGTGGACAATCACAACTTGGGTTAATTTACCAACAATTGTTAGCGAGCTTTATCTGTTTCAAATATTGCAAAGTAACAATGGAGCCGAACAAAATTTAATAACGCTATTGGTTACACAAAGTGGATTAAGGGTGGTTTTTGGTGAAAAAGTAATATTTGATAACATGGCACTACCAAGAAAATGGAACAATATAGTTGTTGTTGGAAAAGGAAAGAAAATATCATTGTTTATAAATGGATTATCAAAATCTTCTTCAAAGTCGTTCTATATAGCACCTTCCCCATATCGTTGTGTTATTGGACATTCAAAAGAAAATAAAGTAATTCCAAATTCAGTTTTTAAAATTGGCCCACTGAAGGTGTTGGATTATTCACTGACCGACCAACAAATTCGCGAGTTGTATTTATTGGGAGAAATGTATCAAGGCAGTTTCCAAACTCTTGAATATTCACGATATGAGGTCTTACCCAATTTTGATGAAAATGATGTAAATGTTATTCAAAGTTTCATTGATATAAAGTCATTGTCTTATTCCAATTTCAATCTTAACATTCCAGAACAAAACATTATCGTTAATACTGATAGGATTTTAACGGAATACGCACTAAACCCATGTACTGCGTTTGGAACAGTGAATTTGGCGTCTCCCAACGATATTACTGATGGGATATACAGAGTTGGGGGAATTGCATTATTGTTGGCCTTGGTGCTAAAATCAGAAACGAAAGCAAAGCTTGATTTGTCCTTGAAACTTCTTCTTCATTCCTTGAGAAAATCCGAAAATTTATATGAAGAAATGAAGCAATGCCATGGTTTCGATCTTCTTAATTTGTTTGTTTACAGAAAGGCCTCCCTTTTCACAACTGAGACAATTATGACTTTGTTGCTTTTTGCAGGTGTTGATCCCACGAAAAAAGACTCTGCAGTAATATCTTCACCAGAAGTATTCGATACGCTGATTCTTGATTTTTCTTTATTCCACCGAATGGAAGACCCACAGACCACATTTTTATTCATTCTACAATCATTTGTATCACTTATTTACAACAATAAATATGCGCAAGTCAATATTAACATTTTGAGGTCGTTGCATTTTTTGTCTCGACTCATCGATTTATTCCAAGACGACACAATTGATGATGGCGTTATTCAGATCATCGTCAATTTATTACAATATTTTTTGCTTCATAGCTGTACCGCCGATGACTTAAAATTATTGGTGAGACTGTTGATTCATTTCATATCGGTGATGGACGATAAAACTTCAACAACAAACCTTCTTCAAAAAACTGAATTGAGATGCCTCTCTTTGATTAAATTGATCAACTTTTTATCGTCTAATTTGAAAGACAAAACCACGTTGTTGTCAATATTTACACCATCGATATTATTCCATATGTTGTCTTTACAAGCCTTGCCAAACAATATTATAATTGCCGTAATGAAACTATGTGCCTCATTCATGTCAGTTGCAGTTCAAACAAAACATGTATTTGTGAACCAATTTAACAAAGAAAAAGGAATATTATTTATTAATTTCCAATTGCCAAGGTGTACCGAGTCGATAGAAACGGTTTATGTTTTGCTTGGATTAATAACATCCCAAGCCGTCCCTGACATTGTCTCTGATTCTTTTGTTCAATACAAAAAAATGCCGTTTTGTTCTGCCCCAACCCAATCTCCTGAGTACATTTCTTCTTTGTTGAAACTTCTAAGATTCCAAATTGTTCAACTCCAAGTTGCAAGCGACTCAACAGTTGACATGATGAATTTGGTGCAATTTACAGGAAATATTATTCGGGATTTAATGAACTTGCCAGAAATTGCGGGTTATGTGTTTTCAGAGAGTTTAAGCGATTATGTTTCTGTTTTAGTTGACAAAAATGGGTATTTCAAAATGGGACACCCCCTTGAAACACTTTTCCAAAAGCACATCTCTGCGTTGGGTGTTGCATTTGCAACACACATGATCCAGTCTGCCAATAAGAACATTGTTCCACACGAATTGTTGCACGAAAATACGGCCTTTTTAAGAGATGATGAAGAGGAATTATTTATGACAACAGTATTACAAACAATTGGAGGTTCCCTGTTGAACCAATTTAATGGGGAAGTCGCATTGGATAAGGTATTGCCGATTATCGCGAATTTTATTAATGGTAGAATTGATTTTGTTTTGACAAATATAACGCCACAACAAGACTTAGTTGTCGTAATGAAAGATATAATAAAGTTTATCAAAATAACCCAACTGGCCGGTAAAAAAACAAGATCTGTGTATCCGTTGTATGAGGTTTTGGATAGACTAATACTTTTAATATTTGACAGAGGAAAAACATCAGAATTGGAAGGTGCATTGGAGATTATTAATCAAGAAGTCGATATGATTTTTAATGACATTAATTCGAATGAACAGTTTGTTTACATGTTACTTCACTCAGTTATAAGAACAATATATCAATCGGATGAAGCAACACAGCAAGCGTTAGCAGTATTTTTGAAGGTCATTGCCAATAGAAGGTCAATGTTAGTCTCACGAATATTCCAAACCAAACCAAAATTAAATGATGGGTTTATGTTGATCCAACAAATGCAAATAAGAGAAGTACACGAATGGGTTTTAAAGAATAAAGATGAACTCTTAAAGGGTGATGTCGAATGTTTATTAAAGCAATCCACCCAATGGTTGACAGATGAAGCAGGAAAGTTGGCGTTAACCAAAACGCCTCTTGAACAAAAAAGAGGGGATCGGGCTGTTCAAAACGAACAAACAGAGTCCCAAAGAATTGAAACTATAAGAAAGGCTCAACAAAAGAATCGTCAAGTCAGGGCTAGAGTATCCGTTTTATTAAAAGATGCAGCAGAACAAAGAACCGAACACTTCAGAGCACTTCATGCCCAAAGTCAAGGAGTTTGGGAGGCTTTCGCTGAATGTTTGTTTTTAGAAAAAGGAATTTGGAATGATGGGGGAGAAACCAAATGGACTTTAGACAATGTGGAAGGGCCATGTCGAATGAGAAAAAGACTCATACGTGATACTGATTTTTATGAACGATACAGCGCCACTGACCATGAAGGGTATGTCGATGTTCAATTAAATGAAAAACATCAAGAAAGAAGTTATGAAATACCAGAATATCTCACCGTTATGGATGATATTGAAGTTGCTGAAACATTCACCAGAACCCCGACCAGCCCTATGCCTGATTATAAGGATGCATCAAGAAAAAGAAGGGCATCAACAGCTGCATGTGAAGATGATCTTTACAAAATGATGAAAACGACAGTTGATTCTTCGAATAGCAATTTGAATTTCGTTGAAAAGGGTGATGACATAAAAGGGAAGTTTAATTGTAATTTGGTTGTTGGAATGAATAAAGTCGCAGGAATATTTGTTGTTTGTTCACAATCAATATACATTGTCCAAGGTTTGGAATTAAGAAGAGAGTTGTTGATTGCAAAGGGAATTGTTAAAACAGAGAGAATACCAAGCGAAGACGTTCAAAATATTGCAACAAGAAGATTTATGTTGAGAAATATCGCAGTGGAAATATTTACATCAACTGGAAGAAACAAACTTATCGTTTTTGAAGAAGGATATGAGGCCGTCATGAGGGCTCTGACTCCATTTAGACAAAAAGAAGCAGACATGACAGCGGGTATTCATGAAGAAAAGAAAAGAATATTAGCACCACTGAAGATATTTAATCAAGTGGACCCAATGACACAAAAGTGGACCGAAGGGAAGATATCAAATTTCCATTATTTGATGTACCTCAACACAAAGTCTGGAAGAACGTTTAATGATGTAACTCAATATCCAGTTATGCCATGGGTTATTGCCGATTATTCAAGTGATGTAATAGATATAAGAAACAAGGATATATACCGAGATTTATCTAAACCAATAGGCGCTCTAACCCCAGAAAGAGCAGAAAATACATCGGAACGTTATGAAGCCGTTAAAGACAATCCAGAAATGGCTTTTCACTATGGAAGTCATTACACAAGCGTCGGGGTAACTCTCTACTATCTTATTCGATGTGAGCCATTTACTCATTTTGGAATTGAATTGCAAGGAGGTAAATTTGATAAAGCGGACAGGCTGTTCAATAGCCTTGAAGATTTATGGAAGTTATTGACGGGACCAACAGTCAAACAAGTCATGGAATTAATTCCGGAGTTCTTTTACTTCCCAGAATTTTTGAAGAATTTCGATAGGTTTGATTTAAAGAAAAGGAATGAGGGAACTATTCAAGTGGACAACGTTATTCTTCCTGCATGGGCCAAAGGTTCATATCGAAGGTTTGTCCGAACCAATATGATGGCATTGGAATCTCCAATTGTCAGCCAAAGGCTGAATGAATGGATTGATTTGATATTTGGGTTTAAGCAAACTGGGGAAGCAGCACTCAAGTCTTTGAATTTATTCCACCCTTCGTCATATGAGGGAGGAATTGATATGAAAAATGTGGATGATCCAAAATTGAAATCTGCATATGAAGATATGATAATAAACTTTGGACAAACACCCATTCAATTATTTAAACAGCCACACCCAAAAAGAAATGTTGGTAGAACACAATTTACGTATGGAATATTATTATCAGACAATTGGAATGTGTCTATGACAAAGAATTATTCATACCCAGTCCAAGCAATATCTGTTTCTTTACAAAATTTCAATGGTCTTCCAAGTGGGATTATTATTGAAAAAGGTAATAAAGTATTGAATTGGAATGAAGAAGGAACACTTTTTGTAAATCAAAATGGAAAACTTGTTGGAGTTATCGAAAACATTTATCCTCCGGGAAAAATAGTTTGTACAGTTTGCGATAATACTGTTGTCGGAGGGGGGAAGTCTGGGATGTTGTTTGTTTTCGATGTCAGCGTTGGGCTGAAAGAAATTGGACGGATGCGAGGGCACAATTCGGGCATTACAGCTGTTTGCATAAGCAAAGAGTATTCCATAATAGTAAGTGGGGATTCTAAAGGATCAATTTGTGTTTGGGATTTACATTCATTGAAAATAATTAGGACATTTGAACATCGAGATAACGTTTGTTTGATCAAAATACAAAATGAAACTGGGGAAATCATAAGCGTAAGTGAAAAAGTATTTAAACATTGGACAATAAATGGTGAATTAATTCAAAGAGCGGAATTAAATCAAATCCCAACAGATGCTTATTTTGCAAAAATACCAGAATGGATTCCAAACCATATTTTAATCACAGCACACAAAGATGGAACAATAAAGGTTTGGAGATTGGATGAGACGACTTGTTTGGGAGGTGGTAATTGTGATTGCCACGATCATGAGCCAAGACTACTAAAAAGTTGTTTAATACATGACAGCGAGATAACTTGTTTAACTATTACAGAGGACTTCAGTGCGATGTATGTTGGATATGGCGATGGTTTAATACAAAAAATAAATTAATTTAAAAGAACTTATATTTTTTTGAACCAAAACTTGATGGAAAAAAGGAAAGAACTTAAAAAAAAAACTGAAAAATAAAATAAAAAATAATTCAAAAATGGTTGAAAGTGTTGATGCCAATTTTCTACAAGAACTAATGATGTTTGAAAGTGATATTGACAAAGTTGATATGTTGAAAGAAAAAGACATGAGGTTTATTGCATCTCATGGTGGAGGACCAATATTGGGAATTAAAAAACCAAAGGCACTAATAACTGATGTCAGCGTTCCGTTAATCAAAGTGTTTAGGGGAAATGGACAATGGCTGAAAGAATTTAGGGTGAATGCGATTGCTGCTGGTGATTCCATAAAAGAAATTGGATGGACCCTCAACTATAGTGTTATGATTGTTACATCTTCATTAAAATTTTACTTGTATAATTTGGATGGGGAATGTTTGCAAAAACAAACAATAGACGAAAGGGATGCAGACATTCGGAATGTTATGTTTTTTGACTATGGCTGTTCATTGTTTTTATCAACTTCAAAAATTATTTGTATTGACGTTTTATTTCTTAAAAACAGTATCAGAATTGACAGAAAAGAAGTTAGTTGCTTGGCTGATTGTGTTTGTATGTGGTATAATGCAGCAGATGATTCTGTTAAGTGTTTAAGCTTCTATGGAGAAAAAGTAACACACATAAACATGCGAGATGGGGTTTGCAATAACGTTAAAATGTATCAAAATGGTAAGATATATAACGAATTTACTAAAATTGAATCATGTTTTGTAAATGGCAATGGGACAATGGTTATTTTATGTCAAAGTGATAAAGGGGATGAAAAAAGTGTCAAATTCAACACATTCCTTTATTTTTCAAGAGAATTAAAATTAAATATGGTTGGCAATAAAACCACGTACAATAGAAATGAATTATATGCTCATGGCTGTTTCTATTTTATGGGGTTAGATAGCTTTTTTTATCAAAAATCTCCAAATGCATTTGATATCACGAAGTATTTTTTAAAAACACAAGAATCAACTCACGTATTTAAAAGGTATGATGAAATATATTTTGTTGGCGAGGACAAAACTACGATTAGAGTTATTTATAAAAAAGGAAATAAATTTTATGTTCTCGTTTACTCAATTATTCCGGCACAAATGCTAGACTTGTTAGTGGGTTGTCCACTCGAAGAAATTCAAAGTGAATGTGCTAGAAAAGATGATATTAACAGTGGGTTTCATTCCAGATATTGTGCCTTTGAAATGTTAAAAATATATGAACATGAAGTTTCTGTACTTGCATTGCCGGCATTATACAAGGATATAACAGCCGATAATGATAAAAGACAACAAATCCAAGTGAAGCCTTTATATTCTGGTATCGACATATTGGCTTCATGTGCTGTGATGCTGTCACCATTAGATCCATTACAAGAAAAGTTATTGAAATGTATTTCATACTTCCTTGGGTTTGTTTCAAATAAAGAAGTGTTAGAAAGCAAACAAGCAGTTTATTTATCGGCGTGTCATGCCTGTCGTACCCTAAAAACATTTGCTTCGCATGGTATTTTGATGGCTTATTATCAGTACTTAATATTGGCCCGAACGGAAAGAGGAAAAAATAAATTTGGAAGACATACAGACCATGAGGCATTGTTCTGCACCGAAGTTAATCATCATCCAATTCAAGCCTTAATGATTTCTATGGATGAATTTTCGTTGTGCATAAAATGGTGTGAGGAATTAAAATTGAGTAAGTACCCTGTATTGGCGAGATGGTGTTCAAGAAAAATCCAATTTGTTGCTTTTACCGACAATTTAGAAGAGGGATGCAGACAAGATTTGGAATTAATTAAACAAAGAATGCAATTGTTGAGTAACGATTATTTGGTTAAAGTTCTTTCAGAAGCAGTTCGTTCTCCAAGTGTCGATGTGTTATTGTTCCTTTCCAACATTAATAATGTTTGTAGGTCATACATTGTTAAGTCATTGTTACATGATGAGAGATATTCGAATGGACAAATTATCAATGCCATTTTCTTAGAGTCAGTTTTTTTTTGTGACCAAAGAACCATTTTCTATTTCTTTAAAAAGAACTTTGAAAACAAGGCGTGTGTGGTTTCTGAAAAGAAAGAGGAATTGGCGACGATTTGTGGGTTTATTTATAAATCATTTAGTGATGTCCAGTTGACCAATGGTACTTTGAGAGACAGATTCCCCGAAGAATTCAGAGAAAGGATTGATGAGATGACCCAAATAGATGGGGCAAGACTTTTGTGGCGATACCTTACTTCTTGGGAATTATTTGCCATGAAGAATCCGATGAGCGAAATGTTTTGTAGGACCAACATTATATCATTAGAAAACTTCTTCTTTAGAAACTTTGAGAATGTTAACTTGCCATTAAAGTATTCAATTGATAAGACAGATGGTGAATGGTTCTATTATTACAACAACCAAAAAGGGAATGAAGTTGTAATCAAAACTGCCCAACAAAATGCATTAATTGCTGAAAAACTTAAATCCGCAGATTATGAAACAAAAGTCCAAGAACAACAAAAGAATGCAAATGGGAGAAGAGAAGCAAGAAAACCCAAACTAATGAAATCAGTTTTCGGAATGATTTGCGATATTGTTCAAAACAAAAACTACAACCCAGAGGACATTGCCCTCATTAAAAAGGAGACTGGTTGTTCAGACAAAATGATTCTTAGGGCTCATTTGGCTGTTATCAGCGAGATGTCCGAAGGGAACCCTGAAGCAAGGGAAAGACTAGGTAGGTTTGTTGATTCGAAGAAAGCATTGTTGCCATGGAGTTACTTTGTTAAAGTAGCCCATGACATGAAATTAAAAAGTGAAAGAGATACGTTTTTAAACAAAATTGAATCTGTTGAGGAAAAAGTGAAATTGTTAGCCGAAATAAATGATTTCAACTTTGCAATCGAGTTGGCCGAAAAAAGTAAACCTTTGATGGAATTTTTGGAAAGAGTAAATCCTCTGAGGGATGAACAAATTACCAACAAAATTCAGACTATCCTCGAGAAATTCAGAAGTACTGCAACTCAATCCGAACCATCCGATTAACTTCAAAAATTTTAATTTCATTCATCTTTTTTTTAAAAAAAAACACATTTTAAAAATTAATTTAGTGTTGTTGCTCCAAATAAATTCCATCTTGCTCGCATGACTTGATTACTTGGTTTATACCAACAGCTGTTTTGTCGAGAACTTCAACAGTCTTTTTTCCGGTTTCAACTACCATTTTGTTTCTTCTGTTCATCTCATCCAATCGATCCAACATTCCCTCAATTCGATGAATAGCCTCATCGTCAGTTTCATTTTCTTGCCTCTCGAAAGTTTCTTCTTTTAAACATTCAACGTAAGCCTCAGTTTGATTTTTCATATCATCAAGTAATTGGGTGGTTTGAGGCAAAAGAATTTTTAAATCTTCAAATGGCTTTGGGTTTTGGAGGGATTGCATAGGGAATGATGTTTGTAGTTCACATTTTTCCAATTTATTACAGAGATTGGAAAAAACTAAAAAAAACTAAAAATTGTTCTACTAAAAAAAACTAAAAACCAATTATTAAACGTTTTTAAAAAATCAAAATCTTTTAGTTTATTTTGTTGTTACCTCTTCTACTCGACATCCCCTTATCTCTCCTCCATTACATGAAATAGCAAAGTCCTCTTCACCAAATGGTTCAATCCAACTTATATTTTTTATTTCATTTGGCCTTTCAATGGGGGTATACTCCTTCATGTCTTCTGGTTTTATATAAAACAATGATCCTCTCATTAAAACAACAATTGCACCGCCGCTTTGATTCATTTTGGCATCGGCAATGACATCAGGGAATTGTATCTTTTTTATTTCTTCTTTCTCTAAATCGATTTGATTAACACAGAACTTGCTTATGACATAAAACTTTTTACTTTCACGATCGATAAATCCTCCAGTAAGTTTTTGTGGATATAAATTAAAAGCCCGTCCCGTTTTTTTCATATCAGATTTTGTTTCATCACGAGTGAACTGAAGTTCTTCAACAATACCTTGTTCATATAAAACCATGAATTTTGTTATAACTTCCTTTTTGTCCGGGTTTGGGTAAAACACAAAACTAACTACAACATCCTTTGTTGGTTCCCCCAGTCCCACAGCCATGAATTTCTTATTTGCGCGATAAGCATTCACGCACCCATCTTTGAAACCAACGATAATATTGTTGGAGTCCATTGGGAATATATTTAGACAACTTAACCCTTTTTGGCACTCATTTTCACAAAATTGTGCAACTGTTGATCTGGACTCAGTCTTACACAAATTACACACCCTCCCATCCCAATAGATGAAATAAGAACCGTTTCTTGTCAATGCCCCATGAAGTCCATGATCATAATCATCTTTAACACAGATATCGGGGCGGTCATTCGGTTTATCACTAAATCTTTCATATCTTGGTTCAGACAATTTAAAAAAGAAAAATCCTTTTTCCTTTGTTTCACAAACAATGAATTGTTTATGTGCAACAAAATAGAATTTTTGAATATTCTCTTTTATCTCTGCTAAAATTCCAAGTTCTTTTAATATAATCCTCTTTTGTTTCGGTTCTTCAATTAAACCTTCAAGGGTATCTGGCTTATTTGTTTCTTTATCTTCGATAATTATACATTTTTCTTTAACTGGAATAACAATGGCCTCGGGAGGTCTCTTAATTGGCCCCACATTTGGTAGTTTGGGTAAATTTGGAGGATTTGATGTTTTTCTCGAAAATTCAATTTCCATTGGTTTCTCTTGTGCATTCAAAGCGGTTTCTGTTCTAACAACCTCTTTTGGTGTTTCTTTCAAGGTATCTGTTGTGATTTCTCTTTGAACTCCTTTGACTTGAAGTTGTTGATTGGAAACTATTTCACTTAATTTTCCATTTAAATCAACTGAGTTATAAGTAATATTAACAGAATTATACAAAGACATAATACCTTCATTTTTATTAAGAATATAAATGGATTTGTTTTGGGAAGCAATTAAAACGTCTTTTAGTAAGGGAATACAACCACATTCTTCATTAGTAATTCCATCAACACAACAGAACTTTCCTTCTTTTTCAATAAAGACATAATTATCACTTGCGGAAATAACAGAGTGCTTATTGTTTTGAATAACGAAATTATGTTTAAAATCTTGTGGGACAATGAAATAATTGTTTGATTCTGTAACAATTACATTGTCATTAAAAACAGTTTTAATGTTTTCATTCAATGGGTTTGAATGTTCAATTCTGTAATTCCCATTAATTTCTCCTTTAAATAAAAATACATTTTTAAAATTTATTCCAATGAATGTGTTTGATTGTTTTGGTCGAAGTAATCGCAATACATCAGGAATGACGCCAAGAGTTTCAGAAGTAAATATATCTGCAATAGTAACTTCTTTAGAATTACAAAGAGCAATATGAGTGCTGTTCCCAATAAATACCAAAGAAGTGATATTTTCAATGTTAAGGGTAGACAATAATTTAATAACTTTTTCCAATTGAATAAATTAACACTTGCGTTTTAGAAGATACTGCAATAAAAGGGTATGACACTGTTATATTTGTAAATAATGGTATTTGCATTTTAAAAACATTGAATCCACTTTCAATATCAATTCCACAAATAATGCCATCAACTAATATAAATAAAAGAATATTTCCAAATATTTTTAAGTCTATAATTTGGTTTGATTGAATTTGGATATCTTTTTTAACACCAAACACATTGACTGATTTCAAAATAGAAACAACGGTATCATTAATTTGAGGATGGCCACAAGTTCTATTCGGAGAGTCATGAGTCATTTTTAATAAAGAAACAATATTGATTTTGTCTCTAACATTTCCGTTACATTTCCTGATATGCTCAAATTTCATTCCATTTGAAACTAATTTTTTAAGTAAATGTTCTTCACAAATTTCAGGGAATTGTTTTAATTGTTGAATTCTTTCACTTTTATTTAAGAACAGAAGAATATCTCTTGCAAGTTCTTCTGTTCTTTTCTTCTCATGGTCTTTATACAAAGTTAATTTTGAACTCTTATCATAATTATTTAATTGGACTTGTCGACAAATTTCGTTACTTCTCTTCTTTATTTCTTCTGCTTGTGATTCGAAGTCTTTAAAAGAAACAAATACCTTCTTCGTTGTTGAAATATCTTTTTCGTTAAATGCTCGGTACATGATAAATGCTCGTAACTCAAATAATCCGTAAACTTCATTTGGTTGTTGGATACTTTTATTGTGTTAACAAGATAAGTTTTTAAAATAAACTATAACAAACTTTATAAACTTCGTTAAAAGGTCATTTAACTCAAATAACCGATCTTCATTAACAAGTTTCTTTATATAATTCTCATCAAAATAAATATTTAATTCCATCCCAATTCTCCCAACTAATTCATCCAACTTTTCATTTTTCAAATATTGCAAGATAGCAATTTGTAATTCTCTATTTGCCTCACTCATTACTTAGTATAATCCAGTTCTTTTTTAATTCACTTTTTTAAAAAATGTTATATTAAACAAAAAGGAATTGGCTGAGGGTTAAAAAAAACAACAAATCAAATGATTCTTTTTATTTTTGAAAATTTTAAAATTGCAAGCCAAATTTTTTGAAACAAAAGGACTGTTTTGAAATAACAAAAAACCACGAAAAGAGACAAATTTGTAAAAACAAAAAAAATACAAAACGAAAAAAAGTGATTTGTTTCTTTTTTTTTCCATTACATTTGCAGTTTTTTTCTTTTTGAAATCTTTGAAACTCATTTTAAAATATTATGAAGAAATTTGTTCGTTCTGTTATCCATTTGAAAGTTCCAACTTGCCAACATCGCTCTAGAATTATTAAATGTCCTGTATGTTCCGAAGATGTGTGTTTAATGTGTTTTCAACAATCTGTTGAGGTCAATGGAAGATGCCCACTTTGTAAGCAACTGATATCTGCGCCTGATTTAAAACAAATCGAGAATATTGCGTCAGGAGTAAATCCTTATTCAATAGGAAAAGATTGTGATTCACCTAAAATGAAAGAAAGTGAATATTGTGCATCTTCACAAGCATTTTTATTCGACATTCCAACCACAAGTGAGACAATTACATTTACAACTGAAAAAGGATGTGACTATCAAATTATTAAATATGCTACTCTGGAAAAATGTATTCAATACATTACTTCTTGTGACTGTTCTGACGTATTCTTTACCGAATGTTTTGCTCTTGTCCATCCATTAGTTGTTCCAAGTGTTGAACTAATGGAGTTACTTATTAATCGGTTCAATCCGACATTACCCCAAGGTGTCCCATTTGAAAAATTTGTACAAACAACATTAATACCAATAAGATTAAAGGTATTGGGTTTATTAAGAATGTGGATGAAAAATAGGCCTTTGGACTTTAAAGAAGCGAAAATAAGCAGTAAATTTGATGAGCTTATGAAAAAAATATGGGCTTTTAAACCAAATATCGCCAATTCCATTCAAACTCAAATCGAAAAAGAACTCAACAGCCCATTAGATTCTGGTAGATTAAGTCGACAATTATCATCTTCCTCTTTTGAATCTCGTTCTTTCTCGGCTCATGAAAGATACAGTTTAAATTCTTCTTCTTCTTTAAGGTCTTGTCAAGAATTAGAGTCGAAAGCGCCATCTCTAACCATTAAAAATCCTGAAAAATCTTCAAAAAGATCAAGTACTTCTTTAACCAAAAAAGGAATTATTTGGCTTGACGTAAACATTGCCGAAGAAAATACGAATGCGTTAAACGCCGTTTTTTGTTTCACCCCATTGGACTGCGCAAAACAATTAAGTTTGAAACAAATGGAATTGTTACAAGGTATTGAACTAGATGAATTTCTTGGCCAAGGATGGATGAAAAAGGAGAAAGACTTATTGGCTCCAAATATATTAAGAATGGCACGATTTAGTAATCACATTATTAATGTTGTTCAAAACAAAATACTTCGAATTCAATGCAGTTATGAAAGGGCATTTGCCATCAAATATTTCATTTGTGTTTCAAATTATCTTAGACAATTAAATAATTTTGATGGGATGAAGGCAGTGTTAGCAGGTCTTGCTTCTTCTTGCATTTACCGATTAAAAGATAGCTGGGAAACGTTGAATGAAGAAGATTTAGAAGAATATCGACAATTAGATGTATTAGTAGCACCAGATAATAATTTCAGTGAAATGAGAGAATTAGTAAAATTGGCATCTCCGCCATCAATTCCATTTATTGGATCAATATTAACAGATTTAGTCTACACGGACGATGGAAATAAAACGAATGAAGGCAAATTAATCAATTTTTATAAAGTAAGAAGTATCGGAAGTATATTGATGGATTTAAGAAATCGGCAAAAAACGAATTATCCGTTTTATGTCATTGAGAAATTAAGGGAATTTTGGTGTGATGAAGAAGTTGAATCAAATGAAGATAAATTATTTGATACTTCCACTGCTTTAGAACCAACTAGAACCCAAAAAGAAATAAGTAAAGAACAAAAGAAATTAATTGAAAAATCCAATAAACACTATGAATCACTTTGGAAATCATTTATGAAAGCGGTGAATGATAAAGAAAAAGAATAAAAGAGAAAATACCAACAAAGATAATTATTTGAAAAATACGACATCTATAATTAATTCAATTATTTGAAAACAACGAAAACACAAAGACAAAAAACAAAATAAAAATAAAAAAGGGAATGAGGCTTAGTTTAATCGTCTACAAAAACAATATTTACCCCCCGTTTATTTTCTGCCGTCCTTTTTTATTTTTAGTTTCCTTATTTTGGGAAATGACAAAGGTTTGATATTGCTTGTTTTCAAAAAATTATTAATTACATCGATGAATCTTTCTTTTGGTGACCCTTCTTTTGTTGGGAGAATAAACTGTGGAGAAAAGTCCTATCTCTTTCTAATAGAAGATTTACTTTTTCATCTACCTCTGGCTTGTGAATTCGTGCTGTTTTAAAATACTTCTGGGCGTGTGTTCTTACTTGAATCCCACTTCTTGTACAAACGTACATGGCTATTTGCTGCACTGGTAGCCCACTGCATTTTGTTGCTTCAAGGAATTTAATGCAAACTAAAAACCTGATGTGTTCTCTGTCATGCCAATATCTGTTGTCCCCTGTGGTAGTCATAGGTCTATTTTCAAATAGTTCTTTCCATTTGGCCTCTTGTTCCGCCCATACCCTACTAAATTCAGCGAAAAGTGCCTTGTGTGAATCAAGATCGCCCATAGACTAATTGGTTTTACAGTTCATTTCCATAAATGATTTGAGTTTGGCTATTTTTCCAAAAGTTTACTTCGGTCCTTACCCCAAAGTTTTCTTGTTCCTTTTTTGTTCTTTTGTAGGAATCATTTTTTCAGCAAACTTTCCCTAATTCTGCAATCTCAATCTCAAATTTCCCATCTAAAAATCATATTTTTGACGAAGGGGTGCCGTGATCCTGTTTTCTAATCTAAGCCGAATAGTAATTTTTTATTACCTTATAGTTTGGTCCAACAAAGGGGTTCGTTTCGTTGTCCAAAATAAGATTGAACTTTTATTGAAAAGCGTCGTCAAGTTCGATTTTAGAAAGGCGCACCATTTGCATTTTAATTCAGATTTCTGTTTTTTGTGTTTCCAAGCAAATTGTTTTTGCCTCAAAAAACCCTTTAGAAAAAACTATTTAGAATTAATAAAAAATAATATGTTTTGAAACCAAAAATTTGTTGTCCTTTTTCCAGTTTCAATTTCACCACCAATTCGAAATACCCTTTTATGACCACATCTCATTCATTCCATTTTAGTGAAAGATTAAATGAAAAAAAATTCATGCACCGAGGAGAAGATGACACGCCAAATAACGAATCAGAATATGGAGTTAGCTATGTCACAATATTACACGAATTACAAAAGACGTACGTTTGGAAGAAGTCGTTTGGAGCGATCAAAAAAGCCAAAGAATTCAACGCGATTGATGTTGATTCAGTAAAAATGGATTCTCCATCGACAGTAGTGAAAAGTTCGTTTGATGAAAGCCGTAAAAGTCAATTAAAAAAATCAAAAGAAATGGCACCAAAAAAAACGAATCAAAATCAAAATATCAAAGAAAAACGAGAATTTACTCACTCTCTCAAACAAAAATCTTTTAATGGAAATAGAAACATTCGGGACAAAAGTGATCGTTTAATAAAGAATATGAATTAAATTGTTTTGTGAAGGAATTAAATTAAAATTGATTGTTTTGATTACGTTTTTATTCAATTTCGATATTATTTTCAAATGGAGAGGGATTTGGATAATAAGTGTCCATAAATGAGTTTAAAATTGCTGTTTCTTTTTTAATCACTGCTTCTGTTGATTTTTCAAGCGCATCATTTAAACAAATACATTGCGGTGTTTTAGTTTTTATATTGCTCATTATTTTTACATTGGAATTTCTCATTCCAGTGAATGTGGCGTAATAATAATTACTTTCTTTAACATAAACACCTTTGTTGGACTCAACAGTGAACCCCCCGTGTAGAAAAGGGATGGCCAAATCATTTCCATCTCTAAATTTGTGTTTTCTTGTTGTTTCATATTCATTTTTCCAGGCATTCTCCATTTCCTTCAATGTTTGTGTTTGGAAGAAATAGCAATGATGACTGACATAATTCCTTTTTGCTGATTGTTTCTTATTAAAATGAGAATTAAGTAAATCATTTGAATGACCAACACTTCGATGCCATAAATTTTTTTGCATTTTATTGGGGTCAGGAGCTATCCATGAGTTGTGATAAACCTTTATTTTTCCGTCAGGAGTTATGAAATGTTCTGGTTTCAATTCCTTCCCCAACAACATATCGTCGTTCAAATAAAGAAAACATGACGATAAGTTTTTAATGTTATGTAGAGACACTTCCAATGCGTTTGAGTTGAAAACTGGAAGGTCTTTGTTATTTGGAAATATTTCTTTATGATCAACAATTCTTAAGTGATAATCGTTCCATTCGAATTGCGAAGTGTTTAAAAATGATGGGATTTGGTTCATTGTAACAACATAATAATTTTTGATGTAAGGCGCAAATTCATAAACAGACCGAAGGGAATATTGCAAAGTATTATAATCCCTATACCTCCCTTCCCCACTTTTTTTCCCATTTTTTTCCAATTGTGTTCTGAATAATGGATCACTTCCGTTGACCCACAGCCATACCACATCTATTCCTTCTGGACATGCGGAGTCTTTATACTGTGGAATTTCATGTTTCTTTAACCTCAAAGAAACAAAGTTTTGAGGGTTTATCAGCGACGGTGTTTTTTTTTCATTGAGGTCAATCAAATAGTGTTTTGGTTCGAACTGATTTGAATACGTTGGTAAATTAAGATATAATAAAACAATACCAACACCAAAAACAAGTATTGTTAAATTCGTTGAATCGAACATTAAGTTCAGCCTCGATTTTGTTTTTGATAATTTTTTTTCAAATGAATTTTTTTAGTTTTTCAAATTTTTATTTTGGCGGTCAAAATGATTTAAGAAAGTCCACCAATTTTTGTTTTAATTTTGATTTTTGTGTTTATCGTTAATTCTAATAAAATATGGATTTGTAATAGTAAAAAAAATAAAAAATCAACCGACAAGAAAAGGTATCGCCGTCAAAGAGAATTCATAACGAACGAAAAAATTCGTTGAAAATTAAAAAGTATGAAAAATTTAGTTCTAAGCGCAATGACCTCGATCGTTAGGTTGCTCCAACAAAGTCAGTACGGTGACAAAATTGACAGATACCCTCTTTCTTCTGATTTTGTTAGATCTTTAACGGTATTAATTGAGGAGAATAATAGTGGAACAGCATATATTAAACTAAAAGAATATGACAAACTTGTTGTTAGCCTAAATAAATCAGAAAAAAATACGTCTGATTTCTTTCAAAATGGCTTGTACGAAATACTTTTGGATATAATTTTTAATTTCACATCGCCAGATTGGGACAAGTGTAGAAATAGAGCGATTCGTATCAATCTCTTTTATTTATCACTCGGCTTTTTTAATGATTTGCTTTGTAGTGATTACAACATTACATCCTTTTTTACTTTACTTCCTTATCCCTCTGTATTTCCATTAACAAATATATTATTGACAAACCAATTACACAATAAATCAACATTATATCTTCTTCCCGATTCAATGGAAATAAAGAATATACTTGGTTCTTTGACCTTCATTGAAATTGCAAGACTAATGCCACTTGTCCAATGTTTATTGGATGGTAACTCATCACAAGTCGATCAAAATGTCAAAGTATTATTTTCGAGTGGGATTCTTGAGAAGCTGTTAAAAGTATTCTCATTGGGAAACATATTTTTTATTGTTATTAAGTCCCTTCAACAAAGGACATTGAAAGAAAATGATCCAATTGTTGAAATAATCATGAATTTATCAACAATACAAGCTTCCAAATTCCCTTCAATTTCTTTTTTCTTGACCTCTCCTGTTGACGATATTTCTTTTTGTATTGAAGCTTTAACGGAACTTTTCTTTATCTTGTTTACTTTCTTAAACTCTTCTCTTTGTAACCAAATTGTTGATTTTCTTCTTATTCAGTCATTTGACCAATTTTTAATAAACATTTACCAACAATTCAAGTTCACTGAATTACCCCCATTTACTTCAAACAGTTCCCATCCAATTGTCCGTTTATTTGACCATTTAACTCGTTTCTTGTCTGGAATGCATTTTTATCGTTCAAATTTAATGTTCACAAAACATGAAAGAGAAGGAGAATTAAACATTTCGCAAAGGGGTCTTGGTCATCAAATTATTTGGGATCTTACAATGGGTAATATCCCAAAATCCTACTCAAATGTTCTTCTTTCTGTTGCAGAATCGATTTGTCGTGATATTCCTTTACCTCTTCAAACACGTGTTGGCTGTAAGCTTGGTTTGATTGATTATTGTTTAAAAATCATCAACACTCATTCCAGTACCGTTGATAATGAAACAAACAGACAAAAGGCTTATGACTTATTGGCATCTCTAATTAAAAACAACCCAACCAATATTTCTTTTGTTTTGGAAAAAAATGAAATTCTGGATATTCTTCGTAAGTCAATTCAAGAACCTTTCAATTCAAGTGTGTTTTTAAGATATCTTATGATCAACGAACATTGTCTCAAAGAAATTCAAATTCAAATTAAAGAAAATATTCACATT
>NWBR01000163.1:8513-94995 GCA_002914575.1 Entamoeba moshkovskii
GTTTACTTATTAAGGATTGACAAACAGGACATTTCTTACATAGAGAACGGGCAATTCTATTAAAACTGAACCTCTCTTCGGCGAACAGCCCTCCCACAATCGACACCTTCATGCCACGGTTTTTGACATCTAAAACATGCATATTTATTACATTTATCACATTTTACTTTTGTTGTTTGTTCATCACCAACGATGTACCCATCACAATTTGGTGTTGGGCAGAAATGAACGTCATCTGATGTCAATACATACTTTCTAAACAACATCTCTTCGTATTTTGTTCCCAAGTCAAAATCAATTTTTTTGATTTCAGTTTCAGTTATTTCAGTTTTACATCCCCGTCGCAAACACATCATCGAAGTTTGATTTTGAAGACAAGCTACAACCCCATTTCTAATACAATCGATACAAAAAGAATGTCCACATGGCTGTATTTTGAACATTTCATCTTCAGATTTTCTTTCATGACAAACACCACACTCTGTTACTCTAATTTTTTCTTTTAACACGTCAAGAATGTACTTTTCTAATTCTTTGATATCTTTTTCCTTTTTTGACAACCTGAGTAGATTCTCTCTTATTCCATCAATTTCATTTTCACTCATTTCTTTGAAAATATCAGTCCCATAATCATACTTCTTATTCCTTTTAATCAGTTTTGTTGGCTTCTTTTCTGGTTTGATTATTACTTCTCTTGGTTTAAATGGTTCTTCTATTCCCACATCAAAAAGTAAACCTTCATCGACTGTTTCTTTTGTTACACTACACATAATCTCAAGTGAGTATAAATTACTTGAAATTATTCCAACATTCATTTCATCCAAATTCACATATATTTTAAAATCATTCCCATCATTCTCTATCTTGTAATACTCACTGGATTTTATTGCATCCTCAATCTCTTCTTTTGAAAATTGATTTGTTGAAAATTCGATTGTAAAACACTTTATTTCTTTCCCTGTTTTCCTTATGATCTTTGGTTCTTGTCTCACTGGTTTTTTAAAAGAAACTATTCCAGAGGGAGTCTGTTTTGGACTGACGATTTTAGGTGCATTAAATAATTTCCATTGTACATTTTCAACTTTTAACGTTGACTTAGGTTGCTTAAACGGTTTTATTTGTTCTGATTTTACTTTATTCTTTCTTGAAAAATCAACATTGGACATATCGCCAAGTAGTTTTGTTTCATTTAAATAATCCTTTGTTATTCTGGCACTTTCAATTGAGTCATAATCGCAAATAACAAAATATGTTGTTTGGTCACGTTCATTCTTTTTATAAGTGAAACGAGTTGGCGTGTATTCTGTACAAAACAATGAGTAGGCCTTCTCTTTTGTAACTGTTATCCCTTGTGCGTATAAAGTATTGTTTTCCTCAATTCTTTGTTGAGTTCTCTGTAAACTAAAACGTAAATTCATACCATTTTTCAAATTGATAAGAGCATTATTTGCAATAAAATTATTGGCATTGTCTTCACTGCTAAAATCACAAAACCCAATGAATTTATTTGATTTCTTGGAATATCTAATTTTTAAAGTTTTGTCGATATACCCATCCCCATAGTTATCTAAAACTCTTTTTAATTTAGCTTTTGTCATAATCGAAGCGTCAGGTATATTATCGATAAAAATTGTTGTGTTAGTGCTCATATGACTTTGTTTTGATAATATAAGTTCCAAAACTAATTAATACAAAAGTGAATGACGCCTATTTTCTTATTTTACTGAAAACAAAATCAACAAAACCTAATTTAATTTCTCAAATGGGGATGGGTTGGGGAGTAACGACTCTAAAAAGCCTGTCATTCGATCAATGGCATCCACCATCTCGGTTTCATTTTTATCATCCAAACCATCATTTAAACAAATGCATTGTGGTTTTTTCTTTTGAATACCTTTGATTACATTCAAGTTGTTAGTTTTATTATTATCAACAAGCCCATAGTAATACCACTTCTCTCGGAAATAAATGCCTTTTCCTGCTTCCACTGAATAAGCCCCATGTTGGAAAGGAATGGCTAAATCATTTCCATCTCTAAATTTATGTGATCGCGTTGTTTTGTATTGTTCTGGCCATGTCTTTTCCATTTCCTTCAAAGTATCCGTTTTAAAGAAATAACAATGATGACTAACGTATGGGTGTTTAAATGTTTCGTTTCCAGGATGGAATTTGGAGTTTATTAATTTGTTTGAAGTCCCAACACTTCTATGCCAAAGATTTCCTTTCATTTTTTCTTCTTCTGGGGCACTCCAACTATTATGATATATATTAATCCTACCATCTTTTTGACAGAAATGTTTAATTTGTAAGTCTCTTCCCAACAACATGTCATCATTAAGGTATAAGAAACAGGATGACAGATTTTTGATGTTGTGAAGGGAGACTTCAAGTGCATTTGAGTTGAAAACTGGCAAATCGTTGTTGTTTGGGAATATCTCTTTGTGATCAACAATACGGAGGGTGTATTCCTTGAATTTCAGTGATGATGTGTTCAAGAAGTCGGGTATTTGATCCATTGTTACGATATAATAGTTTTTGATGTATGGCGCAAAGTAGTAGACCGATCGAATTGAATATTGCAATGTGTTGTAATCTCGATATCTTCCTGCTCCACCCTTTCTTCCATTTTGCTCCAAAGCCTTCAAAAAATTTGGATCACTTCCATTTACCCACAACCAAACAGCATCAATACCATCTGGGCAGGCATTGTTTGTGATTGGCGGGACATAGGTATACTTCACATCATTAACTTTTTTGCCGACAGATGTATATGAGAGTGGTTTTTTCAGAAACAAACTAAAGTTTGCCCACATGAGAACAATGACAAAAATGATAGAAAAAAAAGAGGTACAACACAGAGGACTTAAGTTCATTTTTAATGTTTTGAGATCCAAATTCCTGACAAACAAAAAAATTCAAAAAGTTTTCAATTTTTAACAAAATAAAAGTAAAGTGATATTGATTATGATAACAAAAAAATAATGGGGTGTTGTGTGTCACCCAACAGAAAAAGCATTTTTTTCAAATGGGGCAAAGTCATTGTAATATTGGCCGAGAAACTCATTTAGTTTTTGGGTTTCAGTAATAAAACGACTGTCATCCCCCGAAAAACCATCATTTAAACAAATACATTGGGGGTGACGCTTTTGAATATCCTTATATATCTGTAAGTTGTTTGAGCGGTCTGAAGTAAAACTACCATAATAATAATTTCTCTCACTGACATAAACCCCCCTTCCTGTTTCGGCTGTGAAGGCCCCAAATAAAAATGGAACAGCCAAATCATTCGCTTCCCTAAATTTGTGTGTACGTGTTTTTGCATATTGGTATGGCCAAACAGATTCCATTTCACGTAATATGTCCTTTGAAAAGAAATAACAATGATGACTAACATAACTATGCTTTATAATTTCGCCTTCATGGAACTTATCATTTATTAACTTATTAGAAAAAGCAACACTTCCATGCCATTTATTATTTTTCACCATTTCTTCTTCTGGGGCACTCCATCCATTGAAATAAATATTTAGTAGGCCGCGTTGGTTAAAAAAATGTTTAATTTCCAACTTTTTACCCAACAACATGTCATCATTAAGGTATAAGAAACAGGATGACAGATTTTTGATGTTGTGAAGGGAGACTTCAAGTGCATTTGAGTTGAAAACTGGCAAATCGTTGTTGTTTGGGAATATCTCTTTGTGATCAACAATACGGAGAGTGTATTCCTTGAATTTCAGTGACGATGTGTTCAAGAAGTCGGGTATTTGATCCATTGTTACGATGTAATAGTTTTTGATGTATGGCGCAAAGTAGTAGACCGATCGAATTGAATATTGCAATGTGTTGTAATCCCGGTATCTTCCTGCTCCACTTCTTTTTCCATTCTCTTCAAAAGCCTTCAAAAAATTTGGATCACTTCCATTTACCCACAACCAAACAGCATCAATACCGTCTGGACAAAAACTATTGGTGATTGGATCAGTTTTTTTATATCTTACTTTTCCGAACAATTCAAATCCATCTTTTTTCAACTCATCATCCCTTCTTCTTTTTTCTTCCTCAATTCTCCTTTTTAATTCTTCTTCTTCTTTAATGATGTTTTGCAAAGTATTTTCATCGATGTAATTACCATCAACAGGGTTTTTGTTGAGCATAAATTTTAGTTTACCTTTGGTTTGTGTCATACTTAAGTGAATAAGAAAAATTCCAACAAAAAACATTAAAGAAACACACGCAATAATGAGTGGGGTTTTTTCATTGCCCATTCCACAAATTTGTTTTTCCAGTTTTGAGTTTTTTCCATTTTTTTTATATAACAAAAATTTGATTAACACAAAAATATCGACAAAAAGATAAAAGTACAAAAAGTGAATGTTGGAGAATCAAATTAGTGAACTTTGCAAAATATGATTGGAAAAATCTGAAGGGTTTAAATATTGTGAATCTTTAATTCTTATTCCATTTACAAGATGGCAAGCGCCAAGATTGCTGAGGCAGCGAAATTTAATTATCCAGATATCACTTTAAATGCCCACGACATGGGAGATTTTGAACAAATGATGGTTGGTGGTTACAATCCAGTTTCGACTTATATGTCGTTGAAAGATGTCCAACAAGTTATTTCCACTGGCCATTTGGCCAATGGGGCAGTATTCCCCAAACCAGTCGTATTGGCCATAACTAAAGGAGAAGCCAAGAAACTTGAGAGTGCCAAGAAACTTGCTTTGAGAGGTCCAGAAGGTACTTTACTTGGATTGTTAACCCCAACACAAGCTTTTGACTTGCCACAAGGTGTCAGTCAAAAAAGAAATGCATCTGTTGGAATAACTGGGACATTAGAATTTGTTGAAGCACCACCCCACTACGATTACGCTGGATTACGAAAGATTCAAAAACCAGCTTCAGCTTCTATATACCATGGAGTTGCCACCCCAATTCTTAAGCCAACCATTGACCAATTGAAGTCATTTGAAAAAGACGGGGTTGTTCCTCATATTGATATCAACGTTCTCAATATTCCTGCCCCACATCCTCTTGTCAAAACAACTCAAAAATATTTCAAAGACATCAACGTAACTTCGATTCCACATGACTCGAACAAACCAAATGATGTTTTGTTACGAGGAATTGTCGCAAAGAACAGAGGATATAGCCATTTCCTTGTACCCCAATGTTCACCCAAAGAAGTCGAAACATCATTGAAATCAATTGGAATTAAGCCAATAGTTTCAGCAACTCCATGTTATTTCGATAAAATGTCTGCTTCTGAGATTATCAACTCACTCCGAGATGGTTCAGCACCAAGTGAACTGTTAACAAAAGAGGAAATAGAAACTTTTAGTGAGATTTACCCACCAACCGATAAACAAGGATTGGTTTGTTTCTTTACTGGGCTTAGTGGCTCAGGAAAAAGTGTTGTTTCCAATGCAGTCATCGAACGTTTGAAACAACACACTAACAGACCAATTTATCTTCTTGATGGAGATATTGTTAGAACTAATCTATCATCGGAACTTGGTTTTAGCAAGGCCCATCGTAACATCAACATTCTCAGAATTGGTTTTGTTGCAAGTTTATTGGCACGTTCTGGTGCCATTGTCATTTGCGCCCCAATTGCTCCTTATCGTGAAATTAGGGATGAAGTCAGAAAGATGGTTTCACAATATGGTAATTTTGTTGAAATCCATAATGCCACACCAATTTCTGTTTGTGAAGAAAGAGACAGAAAAGGACTTTACGCAAAGGCGCGTGCGGGAATTATTAAAGGTTTTACTGGAATCGACGATCCATATGAAGCACCTTTGAAACCAGAGATTTACTTAAATACAGCTGGTAAGACTGTTGACCAAAGTGCTGATGTCGTTATTGATTACCTTTCAAAGAAGCAATACATCAAGTAATTCATTTTTTTGTCATGTTTGGTTGGAAACGTGAAAATGAGGCAATCTTTTTGATGTTTCAATCAATTATTTTTTAAATATTGTGGTCCTCGATGACAATAAAATGTTTTGTGTTCCAATCTAAATTTTGAGAGGGGGTATTATGAAATAAGACTACTTTTAATTGGATACTGGAGGAATTTGAAACTACGACATTGCGATAAATGGAAAGCCGTTCTAAGTTATTTGGAAGACAGGCACTCACAAGTTCTGTGCCATGGCAACTCAATTCTATTTCTTTTAGACCACTGCATGCCATTAAGTCGATATCACTTACGAGAGTTAGCTGCAGACTCGTTATTCTCAGTGGTATGTTCACATTATAAAGAAAATCAGAATTGCACTTCAAACTCTCCAATCCAGTCAAGGAATTCAACAATAATTGGTTCTTTTGACCCAACCCAATTGGCACTTCGGCCGAAATAGAAAGGTTGGTTAATCTTTTTAATTTCATTAGCTCATCTATTTGATGATCATTGATGTGATGAATTGAGAGATATTCCAATGATGTTGGAAGCTCAATAAAAGAAATATCCGAGTGGCGAAAATACCCAATAATCATTTTTCTGCAGTTCGAGAAATGCAACAATAATGATTTATTTTGGTATGAAACGACATTCCCGCTAACATCAAGTTCTTGGATTGAAGAATAGCAGTTATTATCTGATTGCAACAGTCTTTCGAAATTAAATAAAGAGTTTGTAGTCAATTTGACAACAGAAGGGGGAATACAATCAGTTTTAAAGATTCCTTTGATTGTTTTTTCAAATGTTTTAATCCTTCAATTTTTATACAAATATTTCTTAAATTAAATGGTGCCGCCACTGATTCCAAAAAATGACACTTTCTTAAATCGCAATTAACCAATACAGAACATTTATTAAATAATGATAGATTGTATATTCCCTCAATACTGTTGTTTGAATTTAGAATTACCTTTTTGTCAAAGTAAAGTAGTTGCCGAAAATCGTCATCACACTGACATTTTTGAACTCTAACTTGCGCGAATGAACTCATTTCCATATATTTTTCTTTAGTAATTTCTTGCTTAATAATAATTGTAATCAATTTTATATTTTTATAATCCCTCAAAATTTTCAATCCACTGCAACTTTGAGCCTTGATTAAAAGTTTATTTAACCTCAAATCGCAATCCCCAAGATACTCCTTTAAATTACCTCCATAAAATTCAATAGTTATTTGTCTCAAATTTGGATATTCTAAAGGGTTGAAACAATCGATTTCACAAGAATCTAAATTGATGTAAACAAGTTTTTCTTTTAAAGTATCTGGGACGATAAAGTGTTCACCCAAGCCGTACAATTTAATTTGTTTAATTTTTTCGAGAATAATGATGCCTTCTCGTATCTGATAATCAAAACATTCAATCGTTTCAATGTTGGGTAAGATATCTAACAAGTTACAAGGAATAACCCTTTCTTCCTCGCAACAATTTTCTCTCAATTTCAAGGATTGGCAAATTTTTAATATTTTTACTGCCTCCTCGCACTTTTTATTAATCATTTTGAATTTGATGAAAGTATCAACAGAATTAAAATAAATAATCACATTCGTTAAATATACTGCCTCCAAAAGTTTCATTGAATTTAGTTTATTTCACAGTTTTCATACGAAAATTTTACTTTTTTAGGAATTAACTCAAAAAGTGTGTTTTGACAAATACATAAATTAATTTAATATAAATCCATATCATCTAGATTCGTTATGAAATTTGCAAATTCACAACCAAATATCATATATTTCTTCCTGAATGATATTTGTATTTTATCGATTTCTTGTGACAATAATTGATATGCGGAATATGCCTTGTCGCAACACACTCTCAACCTTTGCAAGTTTCTTTTCAACAATAACATTCCTTCTTGGTCTTCCTCATCACCGTCTGGGAAAAAGTTTTTGATAATACTCAAAGCACTGAAGCTTTCTTCGTTCATAATATTCTGCATCATGTATTCTCTCATTTCTCTCACGGCCTTCAATGAACTTGTTCCATTCTTTTCACATTCGCATACAAAGAACGACAACGATTCAATCATCCTTTCGACAAACTCAATTGAGTATCTAACTGGCGTCAAAACCTCATCATATTGCTCGATGACATTCGATCTTCTTAAGCCGCTTGGCAAAGAAAACTCAGTTTTGAATATTCCTTTTACAGCAACAATATCCATCATTTTTTCTGAATCCCCTTCGAATATCTCATAAGTAAAAGTATTTGTGGTAGTTATTTGGGGAACTGGAACAGTTTGTACTTCCCCATTAATAATGGGGTAGACCTGTTGTGGGGTAATTACGTTATAACCAATAGTTTCACACATTTGGCAATATAGTTCGTCAAATTCTTGTTTTCCCAATGAGGAGGCATAAATATATTGCGATTCACCCAATTCAACAAAATAAAATTTGGTATCAACAGAACTACCATCGGCGTAGCTCAAGAAGAATTCTGATATTTCTTCGTGAATTTTGGATAATTCATCAAAGGAGTTATTGTTCTCGAAAAATTCTTTTAACATAAGACATACTTCCACTCCAAACCAAGTCATTTTAGCTTTCTTAAATAATTCTATCGCATGATACGCATGGGATAATAACAATTCTTTGGTAAATTCCAAGGGTGCCTCATTGATATCCTTCCTGTCTATCAAGAAATCCGAACAAATTGTTGCAAGATGACTAACGTTTAATATGCCAATATCATTACCTTTTGTTACACGATAGATATAATAAACTGCTTGGATCTCACATATTCCAGCTTCTAAATAATAACCAAATTCGATTTCTTTTTCAATAATGCTGTTTAACCAAGATAGATGGAGTAATGGGCTTGAACGATATTTTAAACACAACGCATAATACCTTTCGGTTAATTCGTCGATTTGATACTTTCCTTTCAAACTTAATAGTCCTTGTAATTCAAGTGACACTGAAAATATTTCATTTCCAACAGCGTGGATCGATCCAATAAGATTTGACGATGAATTGCAACTTGTGACGTAGATAGGAGATTTTAATAATGCAGAAACATCAGTTAACCTAAAAGAGATACTTGTAATTTCAGAAAGTTCAGTTATGGAATCACTCTTACTCAATCCTTTTCTTATTAACTTTTGATACAACTCCTCTAAACTTTCTTCCATCCCAACGTATTGGACATATCTGTTTATTCCGATGACTGAAGAGGCATTCATTTTATTCATTGAGTGGTATGCTTCTTTTGCGCTATTAAATGCTTTGAATTCACTTCTTTGAGAAGTTAATAAGCATTGTCTTGACAAAGACACAAAATCATTGTAATAATTTGCGAAATTTTGTCTTTGTATTTCTCTTTGCTCCTCCAAAGTACATCTTTTTCTAATATCCCTGACTGTTTTAGTAATTTTAGTTGAGGGGATTGTAAGAATGATTTTATTTATTTTCTCCATTAATTCCATTTGTTGTGGAGTTTTAAAACACGTCTTTTGAAGTTCATGATATATTTTCATTTGTTTTTCTTTGTTTTGCTCAACGATAGAAAGCATTGACATGAAAATATTTAAGAAATCATTTGGTTCTGGAGGATCAAATGATAACAATGTTTGGGTTGAGTGTGCCCATTCGTAAACTCCATATAACTTTTCCATCAACATTTTGTTTTCTTCATGATTTTTGTCTGATTCATTCAATTTTACTGTTGCATCTTCTGAAACATACAATAACCCAACTATTTTTGTTAATAACTCTTGTGCTTTTTCGTTGTTATGAATCATTGTTAAATCTTCATTATTTGATTCTATACATTTAGTTAATTCTGGCATTAATTTACATACCAACTGGTTGTGTTCAAACTGAAAGGCCATATCTGGTAAAGAAGATGCTGGGTCAACACTGGTTCTACTAACAGGACCCTTCATCATAACGGAACGTGTTAAATTACTTGTTCTTTTCAACACTCTACCACTACTGCTATTATCAATGGACATTCTTTTCTTTTTTGGTGTAATACTAGAAACAGATCTTGACTCAAGATTTTTTCTTGGGGACATTCTTGGTGTTGTTGGTGGTTCATGTCTCAAATACCCAGATAAGTTCATAAATTGATTTAGCATTTCCCTTAGATTCTTAAGTTTAACAATTTTAGGCTCATTGGACCAATCAACAGATGACTTCTTTCTAAGATGGCCCTTGTGTAAATTCAATGATTTATACATTTGAAATATGTCTGATAACTCGTCTGGGGTTACTGGAAATAGGGGGTTTGACTCAACTCCAAGTAACAATAACTCATCGTAGCTTTGCTGGTATTTATTCAAATACGAAGCCCCCTTTCTAACATTTTCTGAAGAAACGTCGTTAATTGTGCCAACGAGATGATTAAAGAAATCGGTTACAATTTGTTTACATTTGCTGCATTGTTCTCTGACGATTCCAACCCTTTGCTCTGAGCTCTTACAATTCCTTTTAATTGAGTTGTGAATGTCCATATAAAAATCAAACAATGATTTCAATCGTTTCAGTTGTTTCATAATTTCTTCTTGTTCGGAATAGAACTTTGATGTAATTTTTTCGATCATATTAATTTGTTCCTCCTTCAGTTTCAGTGTTCTAAACAATAAAAACAATAAACTTAATTGGATTTCCATTTCTTTCCCAATGAAAGATCCCTCCATCTGTTCAATCTCCTGGAGTAATTGAATTCTTTTTTCCAACAACCCATTAAAAAACACTAAACAATCTTCTGCATGTCCTTCGAATATTGCTTTGTCTATCGTTTGAACTTCTAAACAAAGTTGATTATTTTTTACCATTTCTTGTGCTGATGAGTTTCTTTGTTGCACTAGCATATCGAACATTGCCTGTAATCTCACAAATGGGACACTTTGAAGAAAACATACTAAATTTGGCAACTTTTGGAAGTCAGTTTCCCCATGAAACAAATACGTGATCATTGCATCTCTCGATGCTGAAACACTTTGTTTAGAAATATAATTCATAAAGCACAACAGCCATATTATTTCTGCGGCCCTTGGGGCAATACAATCACTACCTTTTAACACAACTTGCATCAATGATTGGGTAATTGGTGATATTAATGGAACAACTTCGTCTCCACAAACTCGAATGAACTTTTCTAAACCAAGAAATGTTAAATCAGAAACAAAGGCGTTACTGTTTAATGACAAAGATAATTCTGCAAACACTTTTCCCGCCATCTTCCTTACTTCTTCATTATGGTCATGATACAAAAAACACATTGTCGATGCTTTTGACACAATCGTATTAATTATTCCTAATAAATACACATTCATTACCTTTTCATTATTAATTCCTGCTTTCTCGGTTACAAAGGACTCTTCCATTCCCCTTGGTGTTTTGACTCCTTCTCCCCCTTCTGTTTGTCTTCTTTGTTTATTTCTTGGTGTTTCCAGTGGGAGCCCAAACATAAATTCAATTGCTGGCATTGTATCAAATTTCTTTACCCCCTTTTCCATTGATTGCGCCAAACTACTTTGCTTTACCATTCGATTCAGTGGTGGTGATATTTGAATGGAAGTAGACGTTCTAAGTCTGGCATTGACCTGCGTTTCGGCAACAATATATTCAGGGGATTCAAGTTGGGTAACCTTTATTGTTTCTTCTTTTTGAACCTTTTTCAACTCCAGTCTTGGGATTTTAATGCTCTTAACACCTTTCTTTGGTTCTGAATTTGTTTGAACAACAACTTCATCTTTGTAAATTGAACTTTCGATTTTAGGTGTTTCCACATTGTTGTTAATGAGTTGTGGAGAGACATTTTCGCTTGAATTTTCTGATTTGGTTAATGAAGTGGAAAGATCACTTGGCTTTATCTTTGATAGGTTGGGTGGTGCTTCGTCTGCCACTCGGTTCATGCTTCCTTTTCTTCTTCTAATCACTTTTGGTTTGGGGGCTGACTCATTGGTTTTACTCGAATTAACAGTTCTCGCGGCTTTGGCAAGTTCTGCTGTGGAGATGTCTTCTGAACATTCCAAAGTAAATTCTCCATTAATACTTCTCGACAACAAAGTTTTTCCATTTGAATCATTATTTTCACCTGATGCGGGGCTTTGGCTTCTTCTTCTTTCATGAGTGGTGGAAGGTTTTGTTGGCAAAGTGTTGTCGTGAGAATTTTCCACCAATAAATCAGCCAACCCCAAATCAGCAGATTTAAACAACGCATTATTTCTTTGAATTGATGATCTTCTAACCTTTTGTGAAGAAATCTCGATGGTGGGCATTTTTGGATTACTTTCAAACCTTTGAAGAGGGGGTTTTTTAAGTCCTTGACTTGGAAGTGTTTTTCTTTTTGTTGACTCAGATGTTTTTTCGTCATCACTCACAATTTTTTCGTCTTGTTTGATTTGAACGTTTCTGTTTACTGCTTTGGGACAAACATCATCCAATGGCCCATAAAGTTCTTTGGCCGCTTGGAACCCAATATTCCTTGGCCTGTCAACAACAGTTGATCTTCTAATATTTAATTTCGGAAGTGACGTACTCTTTCTTTCCATTTTAATAACATTCGTGGGATCTCTTACTTCTTCAGACATTTCTCTTATACTTTTTACGCTATCATTCCCTTGCTTAATTTCTTGTTCCTGAATCATTTTGATTTTATCGATTGGTAAAGATGGAATTGAACCAATTTTTGGTTTCATTAAAACTTTCTTAACTCCTTTCTTTTCTTTTTCTTCTTTTTCATCATTTGAGTTGTCATTCGTGTTATCATTTGGTAAATTTTCAACTACAACACTATTTCTCTCCCTCCTTTCTTCCTCTTTTCTCTTTTCCTCTTCTCTTTTCTTTTTTTCTTCACTTGTGATAAACAATGAAAATTTTCTTGTTCTTTTCTTTGGATCTTCTTCTTTAACAACTTCTTCATTCCCCTTTTGTTGCGTTGATTTTTGAATTGTTGTGTTTGATGGAACTAACCCAATAGAATTAACGGGGGCTGCACTTTCTTTAGTTGTATTATGCCTTCTTTTTCTTTTTCTTTCTGAATCCCCACCTTCTTCTTTTGAAGTAATTGTTAATCCTCTGGACCTCTGCATGAAAATAGCGCAACTCGTATTGAATGTGTGAATTGATCTGATTGTAAGTAATTCCCTATCAAAAATTTTCATTAATTGCATAACTAATTTATTTCGCAAAAAATCAAAAAGACCTTGTGATCCTTGTATGTGATGGTCCATTGTTTTAAACAATAACTGTCCGATGTAAAAGAGTTGTAATATCTTATGAATCGTTATTGGCGTCGTCATTCTCAAATACGTTTGCGTAAATTCGTCAGACATTTCATTGACGATATAAAAGAAACATGCAAACAAGGCGCGTAAAGCATATAATTGGTTAACATTGGAACTTCCATTAATGTTAAAATTCACTTCGTCCGTCCATTCTTTGATTGCATCAAACTCATCAACCATAAATGTTATTAATGAAGAAAATGCTTCTGCGGCAACACTTCGATATTCCTGATAAGCAATTCCAACATCAAATTTTTGAATCAATTCCAATAAACATAACGCTGCCATTACCCTAATATCATTTTTACGATATAGTATTAATTGCATGACACTGTAAATGAAAAATGTTGCTAAAAACTTGCTTTGATAATAAGTATCATTTAAAGATGAAATATCATTACTACGAATTGTTGGACAATTAATTTCGACAATTAAAGGATAATCTCTTATTATACATAAAAAATCAAGTCTCATAATTTCAAACACCATTGAATATGATAAATCTGTTTGTTTATCTAATTTGACTGCATTTCTTTCGGCCATTACATTATAATACAACGCCAAGCATTCGCAAACAAAATCCTTATTCATTACGCTAAACATATCCCTAAAGAGTTCGGCAACATTTAAATTTAATTCGAAAATGCCTCTAATATCTCTTTTAGAAATATGAATATCCATTCTAAATACAATTAAACCAAATAATTGTCGAAAAGACTTTTCTATTGTTTCAATATCTTCAATTTCATTTCCAGCGACAACACATGATTTAATAAAACATTGAAAGAAAAAGAACATCAATTTAAATTTGGTGAATTCTTCTTCTTCAAAATTATTAAAACTCTTGAGAATATCAAGCAATATCAATTTTGGCAATTGCTTACAATTTAAATTTAATTCTCTTGGAGAAAAATGATCATTAACATAATCAAGTAATATCACTGGTCTGATTTCCTCTTCAGTAAAAAATTGTTCGAGAATAGGAATGAAATTATACATTTCTACAAATTCAATCATTTCAAACATTCGGTCTAATATCGTATTTAAATAAGGGGCTATCACTTTCGCATCCATACTTTTTACTGTTTTAATTGCTGAAATTGTTGTTTCTCTGTCATCTGAATTAATAAATGAGTGAATGATGTGTAATCTTGGATATAATGTCGCAGTAGAAATAATTTTAACTTTTAATGTTCTTTTTGATGCACCTTTCCCATTAAATGCATCATTTGTAAATTTATCTCCACTCCCTTTATAAATTGGAATTCGATGTTCAGTTCCACTGTCAATAATATCTCCATTTTTCGAGTATAAAGGTAAAAATGCAACACTTTCAGTTTTGTCAATCATTTTAACCATAATAAACAAATCAGTTGTTGGTGGTTTAGGTAGTTCTAATCTTATTTCTTTCAAAATTGAAATGGTTTTGTCGTTTCCCTTGAATGAAAATATCAATTTTTTCTCTGGTTTGATTGAATAATTCGGAATAATTATTGCTTCTATTGGTTCTTCATTTACTGATTTGTGTAATGAAACTTCAATTGAACCAGCGATCTTTTGTTCTCTGGAAAGAATTAGTTCAAGAATAGTGAAATAAAAAGAACTTGAAACTGTGGTTTCACTCCTAAAAACATGAGAAGGTGAAACGTTTTGAACACGAATCAGAGGTTGTTTTTCAAATGTTTTCATGGGACACGTAAGGGTAGAAGGTGTTTCATCAATATTAAATATTTTACTTCTGGAAGGCCTAATTCTTTGGTGTTGTCTAGTTGATCTTGGTGTTTCTCCATAAATACTTTGTGTTTGGGTTGCTTCAACAACTTGAAATGGGGATAACGGATTTAACAATTCAGGCTTATTAATCAAATCGAAACAAACGCCCCATCTTCCACAAAATGTTTCTTGTTGTGTTTTGATAGCTTTATAAATATCTGCGTCTTCTTTTATTGGGATAGAAATGAATTTTAAATCGGTCATATGGGTTTTTTGAGTCACTGTCATAATTCGAACAGAACCAAATGCGATTTGTTGTAAAGAAATCATATTAATAATGTTATCTTCTTTCTTTTTAACTTTATCAATAACTTCTAAATGTTTTTTAGATTTTTTAGAGTCATGGGTTTCAACACCATTGGCATATAATGATTCCATGATGGTATTTCCATCATCTTTTCTAAAAATTTGGATGACAAGATAATATTCATTTTTTTCAATTTTCTCCAATTCCACTAAAAAGGTATCTTTTCTTAATTCTCCAGCAGTGATAAAGGTATAAATGTTTTCTGTTTGCTTTTCTCTCGTTTTATAATTATAAACTGCAAGACAAATTATTAATGGTTCAAATAATCCAATACTAAATATTATGTTTTCTAAAGAAACTGAAATCATTTGTTTCAAAACATGAGGTTGTTGAGTAACATATGTGTACATTGTGTCATTAATTTGAACAGTAGGATTAAAACATTCAAACAAATGAACAGATTTTGTTTCAAAAGGGATAGGTTGTGAACAAGATTTCAAACGTTGATTTCTCAATTGAAAATCGGAACAAATTTCATCAAATTGAGGGGAAGAAAAGTATTCCTGTGGCAAATTCTTAGCGAAAGTTTTTCTTGGTTTTAATATATAGCAATTACTTTTTTCAAGGGATTGTATAAATCTCTTTTGAAAGGGTGTTACTCCTTTTATTTCGAGTGGACTATTTTGAACTGTAGTCATTTTGTATAAAAATAAATCAGGATCAACGTTTTGTTCAATTGAAAATGGTGGCAAAATTGATTTTAATATTTCTTCTTTGTTAGTTTCAAGAAGTCTTTTGAATCCCGGAAAATTCTTGAGCGCTAAATGACATGATTCTTCTCCCATTGTTCTCTCATTTATTAATTTTTTAATTTCAATATCACTGACCTCAACACCCAATTCATTTTTAATGTATTTTCTTAATTCAAATGTATCTAAAAATCCTCTTCTTTCGACATCAAATTTCTACTCATTAATAAATTGTAATTAATACGAATTAAATAAATAATATAAAATATCAAAAAAAACATACGTTAAATTCTTGTTTCAATCGCGTTGTTAATTCGTCTAAATTTTTATTTTTTCCTTTACGTCCATCCCTTTTCCCTTCATTTAATTTTCTGGACGATGTAAGATTTATCGGTTTCATCGTTGGATAAAATAAATTGAGTTCGATCTTAAAAACGAAAGAAATAAAGCAGAACCTTTTTTTTCTCAATTCAACTAATTCTCTCTGTGAGTAAAGACACCCTTCAAATTTTTTTTTATTTTTATTTTTTTAAGTAATTTTTTTGTTAATTGCCGAAATCCACCTAACAGTTTTTATCTTTTTTATCTGTTCAGTTTTCGTTCCAATTATTTGGTCTATTACCTCGGGAAAATTCTTAAAAAACAAAATAACTTTTTCATATTAAAAAAATTTGTTCAAAAAAAAAGTAGTATTTTTAGTTCAATTTTTCTCTTTTCATAAATCAACTCTTTTTATTCGAATTGACAAAAGAAACAATTTTTGAATTCTGAAACAAACAAATGAATTCACCAAATATTGGCTTTCTAGTATTCGTCGTCTGGGTAATAATGTTTGTATAATTTCCAGGCCTCCTCAAAATCTAATCCTTCATCTTTATTTGAGTCAAATTGTTCGAAATCTTTCTTGAATTCTTCTAAACTTTTGGTAAATCCGTCATCAATGTCCTTGTACATCTCATAAGCATCATCTACACTAATTGTAGATTGGCCAACAGCGTAAGTTTTGAAAGTCCTTCTAAGATCAGCCTTTGAAAGTCCAACCATCTTGAATGTTTTTAATGGATTTTCAAGATTGACACCTCAATTCAAGAAGGTGCAATTTCACTTCTACAATCTTCTCCATCATCTATTTTCCATTCTGTCATCAATGTTGTATTTTTAATTTTGTTGTTCGCAAAACTCAAAACCAAATTGTATTTTTGAAAATAACAAAATAATTCGTAATAGCAAAAAAGGGTTTGGAGAACAACTTCCTTTTGGCGATTTCAAAATAGCCAAAAATCAATGCCAAAAGGTGGAAAAGTTAAAGCGCCAAAACAGAAACAAAATAAGAAAGATAAAGAAGCAAAAAAACCAAGTAAAGTCGCCCAAACACGCGATGAATTAAGAAAAGAAGCAGAGCATCTCGATGAAAACGTTAAGGCCTTGAAGCAACTAGGATTAATTGGGAGTGGTGTTGTTGAACCGGCAACAGACTTAGCTAACTTAACCAAAAGACAAAAGAAAAAATTACAAATGAAGGCCAAAAGAACTAAGGGAGTACCCAAAATGAAATAAGAAATTGATTGCTTTTTATGTAAATAACGAAATATTTAGACTTTTTATAATTTGTTATAGGGTTAATAAAAAAAAGAAAAAAAATTTATATTAATTCATTGTCTTGCAAAATGAGTATTAAGACTGAATTAAAAGATGAAAGTAGCAGTAGTAGTGAAGAATTCATTCAACAACAAAATGATCCTGGTGATATTACTCAATATGATTTGGCAATTAGATGGATTACATCAGAAGATTTTTCCCAAGAAGCATTAACCAAAATACAAACTATTCTTTCTGATGCATTAGAAGGTAGAGTTAGCTCGGTGAATATTATAACTGACTTAACTTTTTTTAATTCTGTTGATCCGAAATCCAAAGACATTGTTTTATGTTTTAATTACAACGAAACAAATTGCTTTAAACAATTAATTTTAGGACCATCACCAAATGATATCGAAACAGTTGAAAAATTCCAATATTATTGGGGAGAGCATTGTGAATTGAGAAGATTTAGAGATGGAAGATTATTATATGTTGTTCCTTCTCGTAAAAATTGGAATGAAACATATTTATGTAATGAATATTTCATAAAACTTTTACTCACAAAACATTTTGGTGTAAACGAAAAGGACTTAATTAGTAATTTGAGTAACATTACTACCACTTTTCCTCCTTTTAAACAAAGCTTAGAAGTTATCGAATGTATCAGTGAATTATCAAGTAAAATTAAAGAATTAACTCTACCATTGTCTGTGGACACAATCAAATCTTATGGAAGTTTAAGTCGATATACTGCTTATTCGATTCCACAAAAGATAAAGAATTTAGATAAAAAGTATCAGCAGATGTATTTGGAATCAATAAATTTAATAATTGTATTTGAAGAATCAAACAAATGGCCAGACGAAATGTATGGAATTAAATTAATGAAATCGGCTTTTAGTATTAAAATAAAAGAGTTATTAAGAAAACACAGCATTTATGGCAAAGTTACTCCTGATAAATTTGAATTATATTTCAAAGGGTATATTTTTAATATATTATATGAAGTACCACAAGAATTGGCTTTACTAAGAATGGGTTCACCAGAAGAAGTTGAAAAATATATTACTAAGTATAGAAGAATTCCAGTTACTTCTGTTTGGATGAGTCAATTCCCAAGTAAATATCCAGCATTAACTGAAAGTGCTCGTTTGGCAAAGAAATGGATTTCTTCACAAATGCTTTCTAATTATTTTGATGATGATATTGTTGACGCATTGGTTATTCATTTCTTCATGGGAGAACCCATTCATTCCCCACAAAAATTCTTTTTAACTTTCATTGAAACGTTAGCATCAAATGAAACTTATCCGATTTGTTGTGGTGATGGTGTTAGTGGTGATGGGTCGTCAAAAGGATTAGATTTTTCATTCGAGGACCAACCAGACATATCCAAATATTTAAATTCGATTTCTCCGTCTGTTCGTATTGTAAAATACTTATGTGGATTAGCCAAACAATCTTGGAAATTGTTAGAACACAATTTTTGTCTTATTACTGGTCCAAAATTCAATAAAACTCTATTCTCCCATCAAATCCCCAAAGAAGGAATCAAAATTGAAATTGATAGATTATTATTAACCAAACAAAATGTTAATTACAATGAAGAATGGACAGCAAATAGCCTTAGTTTATCACTCAAAAAGGTTGAAGTAATTGATTTTGACCCATTAGAAATATTTGTGAATGAACTAAACAATTACTTTGGGAAAGATATTTTGCTTCTTGTTGACTTTATTGAAGGAAGTGACATTGTTGTTTCTTTCAATCCAAAGAGTCCAATTGGTGTGCTTCTTAAAGAGAAAAATGAAGTATGTGAATTAACAGACGTTGTTCCAAAAGAAAATGTGATGACCTGGGGAGAATTAAGGAAAGTTATCAAACTGTTAGGTGGGCCATTTGTCAAGGAGGTCGTTCTCATGAACTGATTTAGATTAACAAAAATAAATTTGATTGGGTTTTATTATCAATTCTCGTTTTCTTTAAAAGTGTAAAAAACAAAATGGAATAATAAAAATATTTGTTAAAAAAAATTGTGTTTAACATTTTCCAAGGGAAGAACAAACTTCGCTGACAACAAATTTGGATGGATCAAAGGTGTGAAGAGCTTTCATGGCCATAGTCATGGCTTGGTGATAGCATTCCTTTTGTCTATCAGCATTAATTCTTGTACAAACATTTCTTAATCTATTAATAATAATAGAGTCTGATTCGTGATGAAGAATACCATATTTGGCTACTTTACCAAGTTTTCTACAGATCTTACAATCAGTTTGTTTGGTGCATTTCTTTCCTTGTGGAGCAAGAGCAGCCTTTAATTTGCCAATTCTGAAATTAGTCTTCTTGATCTTTCTAACAGTCTTTTCAATGGAATTGTCAAGTTCTTCAATGTAACTATCAATAACTTTTAATCTTCTGACGGCATGTCTTTGTTTGTTTGGATTGATTGTGTACAAAGCAGTCTTAGAAGTAATTGGTCTTTGTTTTTGCTTTTCAGCGAGTCTAATCTTAAGATCAGAAAGTTTAACTTTCAACAAGTTGGAGTATTCGTGTGACAACTTCAAAGCTCTACCAATAATTCTCTTCTCTTGTTTTTCAACAGTAGCGAAATCGGCTTCAATATCAGAAATAGCTTGTTTAACTAATCTCAATCTTTCATTCAAAACAGCCTTTCCTTTAACTGATACAACGTGTGGTTGTTTCTTGAAAATTTCATTTTGTTCATTTTCGTAAACGACCATCTTTTTCTTCAAAGCAACTTTTCTCAATTCAAAAGTAACAAATTTCTTGTTATATTTCTTGAAGATTACTTTGGCTCTTCTAATGGCGGTGTATTGATTATGTCTGAAGAACAATTGGTTAACTTTCTTAATTTCTTTAACAACCTTGAACAATTTCAATTGGACTCTCTTTCCTTCTTTTCTAATGTATGAAAGTTCCTTGTAAAGTCCTTTCATGGCCTTCAAAACGGTTGTCTTTTTAATTATCTTATGGATGTCAGCTTCTCTCTTGGCAAGGGCCTTTAATTCGCTCATAATCCAAGCTTGTCTGGCGAATAATTGAGATCTTCTAGTGTGTAATCTGTTGATGGCCTTAGTTCTAAGAACAAGATATTTAGAGTGGGCAATATTGGTTTTTAATTTCATACTCTTTCTCAAAGCAACAGTTTGTTCCAATTTCTTAACGTATTTCTTCATTAATCTCATAACTCTGACTTGTTTGAATGGGCAGTTTTTGTATTCTTCAATCTTTTTCTTGAAAATAGAAACTCTGATGTTTAATCTGCTGATCAAGAACTTCATTCTCTTGGTAATAGCCTTCTTGTCCTTATAGTATTTCTTGGCAGCTTCGAGTTCAGCTTTTCTTAATTGTTCGAGTTTTCTAATAACATGTCCGTTTCTTTTAATGAATCTCTTTATGGTGTTCTTCAATTGTTTTTCAATGTTTTGAAGAGTTCTGACTTTCACCATTAAAATGTCTTTTTGTTTTGAGTCTTTACGAACTCTGATGGACATAATTTGATGTCTAACACCGTGTAATTTTCCCTTCAAGTGATTCAACTTTCTAACAATCTTAGCTATTCTCTTCTTTTGAATAATTCTAATTCTTCTTTCAAGTGATTCAACACGAGTTTTTAAGGTATGGATTCTCTTATTATTTCTTCTAATCTTTCCAGTAGCAATAGAAACTTCCTTTCTGTAAACTCTTAATCTTCTCTTAATTCTTAATTTGTTCATTCTGCACAATCCCATTCTCTTTTGGAGTTTCTTCAATTTATGGATTCTAGTTAAGAATTCTTTCTTAGTAGCTTTAGCAGCATCCTTAGACAATTGGTGTTCAGTAATTCTAATCTTGGCGTCAGAAATCTTTAATCTCATAATTCTCAATTTGTACCATCTCATTTTCTTTTCTCCTTTTTCTTGGAATATTTCAAGTTCAGTTCTGGCTTTTTCAAGAATATTCAAAGCAGCATTCTTTTTGTCAGTTAATTGGTTCAATTCCATAGCATCAACTTTTCCAGTTTTCTTTGAATTGCTAATCAAGGTGTTAATTCTTTTTTGGACAGCATTAACTGAGGCAACGGCTTTGGTAACTTCTAAAACTCTAAGTTTTTGATCATATTTCCATCCTTTTTGGTATTTATTCATATTCTTGATGGTGTTAACAATTTGATTCCATCTTGCCTTTCTTTGAGCCTTTCTCATCTTGTGGATTTTAACTCTGGCTTCGATTCTT
The DNA here is from genome assembly GCA_002914575.1 of Entamoeba moshkovskii. NCBI lineage: Eukaryota > Evosea > Mastigamoebida > Endamoebidae > Entamoeba > Entamoeba moshkovskii. The sequence continues at coordinate 30,304 of NWBR01000163.1, forward strand.
CTCAACATAGTAATGGCAGCCTTTTGTTTACTGATCAATTTTTGTCTTTCTTGTTCATTTTCGGCTTGGTCGAGATGTCTTTCGATTTTCTTGATCATATGTTTAATAGCTTTAACTCTGGCAATTCTTTCAAGTTGTCTCAAAGCTCTCTTGATATAATAATTCTTTTTAGCTTCAATATCTTTCTTAGTAGAGGCGACTTTAGCGAATAATCTCTTTTGTTTATATTCCATTCTCTTATAGTCTCTTTCAGCTCCAGCGAGTTTCTTAGTATAATGTTGTAATCTTTTAGCAATTCTTTCAATTTTCAAATTCTTATGGGTAACTTTATGGCTGATTTTCAATTTTTCTTCAACAGCCTTATTAATGGCATCCCCAACTTTTTTATCTGCTTGAGATTCAGTAGAATTGCTCTTTCGGGCAGCCAAACGAGCTTTAGCTGGTTCGAGTTCGAGAGCCTTCATTTGGGCAGTAAGATCAGCAACTTCGTTGGAAACAGATTTCTTTTCATTAATGGTAGAATCACGTACTTTTTGATATGTTTCTTTTCTTGCCTTCAAAACAGCTAATTGTTTCTTAATATGTTGTTTTAAATGATCTTGATGTTTACGAGTATTTAATAATTCAACAGCAAATTTTTGTTCAGCTTTTTTCTCAAGTTTTCTTCTATCTTCATGAGAAATATATGGGTCAACTCTAATCACTTCAGCAGCAAAGGTGAGGAGAACAAATGTAAGGAATACAATGCTTCTCATTGATAATATGATTTTTTAGTTGTTTTTTTTCAGTTTCAACTCAGTTATTAATTTAATTTTTAATTTAGTTTATTATAATTATTTTTTTTATGAGTTTCACTTTTTTTTTGTTTTCTTGATTTTTACTTTTTATTATTTTTGAGATCTATAAATATGTGATGATTTTTCAAAAAAAAAGAAAAACAATTCGTAAAGTTGTTATAAATAACATGGCTTCAGCCAAAACATAAAATATGCAAAAACTAAAGTTTTATGGTAATTGGGCATAGTTGGTGCAAGAAACGAACATTGGAGTCAATGGTTGGGCAAATCCGCCTTGGTCATAGATAGCTAAATCATTGAATCTTTTTTGTTTTGGAACATATTGCTTAACTGTTGGGGCATTATTCAATATTTTTTTGGCCATTTTCTTAACTTCCTTCTTTACTACTTTTTTGACTTGTTTCTTGGATTGCTTTTTGGCTTGTTTCTTTGCAACCTTCTTAATGGTGTTTTTGCTTATAATTTTCTTTCCAAGAACTTTCTTTTGAACTTTTGATGCCTTCTTTGCTGCTTTTACTGCTTTCTTGATCAATTTTTTGGCTTCTGTTGTCTTTCCGACAACCACTTTTTTGGTTGCTTTCTTTTGGAGTTTAACTGCTTTCTTGATCAATTTTACCGCTTTTTTCGAAGTCTTACCATTTTGGGCTTTACTGACAGCCTTCTTTGCAATTTTAATTGCCTTCTTTGTCAATTTTGAAGCTTTAACACTATTGCCCTTCACAACTGCCTTAACAGCTTTCTTTCCAATTTTAGTTGATTTTTTTGCTAATTTAACGGCAGTCTTTGATGATCCCTTGACTATAGTTTTCGATTTCAATGCTTTTTCTGCCTTTTTCATTTGCTTTTGAACTTTCTTGACTTGTTTAAGAGCAGTTTTAACGCTTCCCTTCAAAAGTGATTTGACTGCTTTCTTTTCTTCCTTTACAGCTTTCTTTGAGTACTTGACTGCTTTGGTAACTTTTTTTGCTTTTGAGGCAGCCTTCTTTACAACTGATTTGAGAAGTTGTTTGGCTTTGGCCACTTCAATATTGGCTTTTTCAGTATTTCCTTTGGCCGCATTCTTGACTGCCTTCTTTTCTAACTTGATTGCTTTTTTGACTGCTTTTTTAACTTCCTTCTTTTGTGTCTTCTTTACAACCTTGGTTTTAGCAATTGTAATTGCTTTAACTTGTTTTTTTATTGCTTTTTTCACTATTTGGGTTGCAACATTCTTTAATTGGGAAGCTGCTTGAATGTTACCAGATTGTTTTGCAGCATTAACCTTCTTTTCTACCTTTTTGGCTTGTTTAATCAATTTATCTGCTTTTTTTAATTGTTTCTTGACTGCTTTCTTGACTTGTTTCTTTGTTGGAACAATGGCTTTTTGTTGTTCTTTAACAGCCTTCTTGACAAGTTTCTTTGATTGCTTCTTTAAGTCTTTTGAGACAGACTTGTTCCCAGCCGCTTTGGCTTCTTCAGACTTTTGTTTAAGAACCTTTGCTTGTCTTAAATTGTTAACTGCTTTAGCCTTATTTTTACTTACTTCGATACCACTTTGTGTTTTTGACTCAACAATTGGGGCAGCAAATGAAATGGAGATCAATAACAAGAGTACAAACATTATGATTTTGAGTTCCGAGTATCTTGGCTCAAGTCACACATTTTTTGCCAACTAATCCCCTCTTATTTCTGGTTTTTTCATCAAATCCTTTCGATTTTCTTCTGTTTATAACTATATTTCCATTTCCCATCTTTTTAAAGGTCCCATTACCAACTTTCATCTTATCTCCCCCAATGAAAATTTTCTTTTTTCTTTTCCAAGTGTTATTTTTAGTGTACGAACGTAAGATTGACTCTTGTGGAAATAAAAACACCCTCAACCGAACTTTTCAGAACAAAATATGAAACATGCGACCTTTTTTTCACTCCAAAACTAAAAATAAAACTTGATGTTATCTTTGTTGATTCACTTATAATCAAACTTTGACTTGGCTTTCGGCTAACTTCTGTTGGGCATTTATAATTACTGGGCTTGTATGGGTCTTTTGGGCCAATTTGGCAAGAGCCATTTCTGGGCAATTCGCTTTTTGTGCAAATCCTTTGCCATAGACACCTTTCAAAACATCTGAGGCAACCTTTCTTGGAATCACATCGCCAAGGTCTTTTCCAATTTTAATGGTTTTCTTAATAACCTTTTTATTATTCTTCTTTTCAAATTTGGCGAGTTTTTTTGTTTCTTTCTTGGCAAGTTTCTTGGCGACTTTCTTAGCGACTTTGGCAACTTGTTTTGCTTCTTTCTTGGCGACTTTCTTTGTGGCTTTGGCGATTTGTTTTGTTTGCTTCTTTTGTACCTTTGCCATTTTTTTGGCGTCTTTCTTAATTTTCATCTGGGCTTTAACCACTTTCTTTTGGGCTTTGACAAGTTTCTTTTGTTGTTGTTTTTTAACAGTTTTGTTAGTGGTTTGTGCAATTTTCTTTTGGCTTTTGGCAACTTCTTTTTGAGCTTTTTTAATGTTCTTCTGTTGTTTTTTAACATCCTTTTTAAGTTGCTTTTTCTCAGTCTTGACTAATTTTTTGATTGATTTTTTCACACTTTTTTGTTTGTTTGCAACTTTTTTTTCGTCTTTCTTGTTGGATTTCTTTATTTCCACCACCACCTTCTTTTGTACGGAAACAGCATTTTCAGCCAACTCTGAAGCCTTTTTGGCGAGTTTCATTGCTCCTTTTTTGTCACCAGCGTCCATTTTAATTAAGGCTTGGTTATGCAACAAAGCAGCCTTTTCAGTCATAGCTTCAACTTTGGCAGCCTTTTGTGGACAACTTTCAGCGGCAACTTTAACGTTTTTCTTCACAACATTTTTTAAATGATTAACATTTTTCATAGCCTTCTTCATAACATTTTTCATCACCTTCTTAGAAGCTTTTTTAGCAACTTTTTTCTCGGCCTTTTCGATATCTTTCTTTATTTTAGCGGAGTTGACTTTTTTCGAAGATATTTTGGTTTGTTTCTTTTCTTTCAATTGATTTTTTCCCAAAACCTTTCTATATTTATTCTCGGTCTTTATTGACTGTTTGTTAAATTTCATTTCTTTTAATTGTTTCTTTACAACCTTAGCTTTTTTCTTCTCAGTAGCAGCCTTCTTTATTGTCTTTTTGAATTTCTTTTGTAAATTCTTTAATCCTTTTTTGTCTCCTTTTTGTTGGGCCTTCACAATTTTCTTTTGGATCTTTTCTGCTTTTTTAACAAATTTCTTTGCTTTCTTTTCATCCTTCTTAATCTCTTTTTTTGCTTCTTTCACTTTCTTAATATTGCTTTTAGAAACTGATTTCTTCTTCTCTTTTTTGACTACTTTCTTTGTTTTCCCTTTTTTATCTCCCATTAACTCATTCAAGCTTATTATTTTACTTCCAGTTGGTGCTTTAGTAGTTTTTCCATCCAACTTCAATAATCTACTTTGTTCTTCAATAATTCTTGCATGGGCAATTTTTCCATTTTTCGAGGCATCTGAGTCAACTTTGTCCATCATCACATCAATTACTCTATTCTTTTCGACAATTTCTTGATTAACTCCTTCAATTGACTTTCCTAATTTCTTTGTTGTAGCAGCAACAAGCTTCTCTTGTTTTTCATTTAACGGTAATGCAGCACTGAGTGACACAATGAGTAAAAACACAAACATTATGATTAAAAAGTTCGCTTCTTTGATTTTTAGGGAAGTGAGATGTGATTTTCCTCTTGTTTTTTCTTGTTTTATGTTTCGTACTTCATTATTTCGAACTCAGCTTTAAGTTTTTCTGAGTTGGGTTGGATTTTCAGAAAAACAGTGATTGACCTCAAGTATTTTCACATCCACATTTTTAGAATTATTTTTCTTGTTTGTTTGGTACGAAACGATCCAATTTCTTCTCACAACAATTTTTTACAGCAAAGTAACATTAAAAAATCTTCTCACTTTTTTTTCATCGATCACTTGCTTCTATATCTTACAATTATTCACTCCAATCATCCAGGATGTCGCATGATGAAATTTCTAAGAATCTTAGTTAAGACCCTCAACTGCTGACTAATTCCAAGTTAACACCTTCTCAGAGTGGAATCATTGTCTTTTTAACCCAAAAGGATGTTAAAATGAAGCTTTTTTTTACTTAGAAATGCATTTTGCAGGTAGGATCACGAACAAGAGTACGCCTCGAGAACCTAAAGTTTAGAACAATTAATCTTTGCTTGACTCTTGGGGAAGCCTAAAAATTGTTTTAAGAAAAACAAAAAAGGACTCACAAAAAATTACTTAGTTCAAAGACCACTTTTGTTGGAGGAGGTTGGCCCAATTTTGATTCATAAGAATTTGGGCACTCTTGATTCTTGGGTTGGAACTGAATGGGAAAACAAGTTCGACTGGGGTAACAATAATTGTTTTGTGGCATGGTGGGGCTGGGGAACCTTTCATAATTTTTCTGTAAGCGGCTTTGGCTGCTTTTCTTGCCTTTTGTTTGGCGGCTTCATACATGGCCTTGGTTTTTTTGGCTTGTTTAATAACATTAGTTGAATGGGCAGCATTTTTACCCTTGTGTTTTGTTTGGTTAGCACCAGCAGCTACTTTTTTAGAATACTTCTTCATGACATTTTTATAAGCAGCTTTTGCAGCTTGTTTGGCTTGTTTTTTCAATGAGCTTGGGGCGGCCTTCTTTCCAAGGGCTTTTTTATATTTGTTCTCAGTCTTTTTAGCTTGTTTCTTCAATTGTTTTTTGGCAATTTTCTTAGCTTTTTTATCGGCCTTCTTTTGGGTTTTCTTTTCCATTTTAGCAACTTTCTTTTGAGCTTTCTTTATGGCAGCCTTTTCTGCTTTTTTCTTTTGAGCCTTTTCGACTTTCTTAACTAATTTCTTGGCCTTTTTAGCAGCCTTTTTGGCGGCTTTGGCATCACCCTTCTTTGCAAGTTTAGCAGCCTTCTTTTCTTGTTTCTTGGCTTTTGCAACTATTTTGGCAGTTTTTTTAGTTTTGTTAATCTTCTTTAATCCTGAAGTAGCTTTTTTAACGGCTTTTTTAACAGCAACTTCTTTATTATCATAAAGGGCATCAAGATCAACAAGTTTATCTCCACATGGGGCCTTTGTGCTGACAACTTTACTAGAGATAAGTTGGGCAACTTGGTTATTGAGTTGGATGAGTTGATCATTGGCAGAGGCAAAGTCAATTGAACTTTGGCTGATTTTTGTCATTAAGGAATCAATTTCTTCTTTATGATTTTTAACTTCTTCTCCAGCCTTAACTAATTTTTTTCCTAATTCGGTAATACGTTTGGCAATAATTTGTGATTCAGCATCAGTGTATGGGAAAGCGAATGCTGCGCAAATGAATAACACAAATAACATGATAAATTATGATTTTTAAGTTCTTTTTTAATCTTTAAATAAGTTTTTCTTTTAATTTTTTTTGTTGTTGTATTTTTATAATTAATATTTTAATGGTTTGCTAATGAAAAGAAAATACAATCTCAAATTTTTGTAATGAGTTCCAGTTTACTTCTAAAAATCAACAGAAGAATTCTGAAGAAAAAACAAAAAAATTATTGCTTTCTTTGGTTGATTTTTGAAAAGAGGAAAAAAAGTGCATTCGCGAATTGATGGGAATGTTATCAATTATTTCTGGAAAAAAAGGGATTGCGAAATCACAATAACTGAGTTATGATTTCATTTTGTTGTGAATTGAAATCGGTTGGACTTTGCGGCAAACTATCGGGTGTTTCATGAGAAAATAATGGTCTTGGTTTGGGGATTACTGGTTTTATGTCTTCATATTGGGAATTGTGAACATAATCAGCCATTTCCCCCAAAGACATCACTCTTATTTCTTTGTCCTTGCAATACTTTAATAAACTTTCTACTTCAGGGAGTGTATAACTCCTATCGTGAACTATAACTATATCTCCATAACTAACACCATGTCTTAATATGAATGATGTGTAACTACAATTTTCTATTTGGGCATCGAAAGCGTGACATGACCCAACAACAAGTCTATACCCATGGTTATCGAGGTAATTATACATAAAAGAGGAAGGAATCCCAGAACCAGGCCTAAACCATTTATGATTTTGAGTAATGGTGTATTCCTCAAGAATATCGCTTGTCTGCATGTTAATGACTTTAGAAACTGATTAAAACAACACAAACCTTTCCAACTTTCTCTGCAAATTCTTGTGGTGTATTTTTAAAAGAAGGTTCATCGCAATAAGTGTGATTACCAATTTCATGCCCCTCATCTATCATTCTTTTTAATTTCTCTTCTCTTCCTTTTACTTTATTGCCAATAACAAAAAAGGTTGCGTGAGCCCTGTATTGCTTAAATAAATCCAAAAATTCGTCTGTTTGATTTGAAGGAGAGTCATCAACTGTGAGTGCGATCGCCTTAATTTTAATTGGAAAATAAAATAATACTTTTGGGTTTAAATTGCTTATTATCCACATTAACCATCTCGCTTGAAAAAGAATAGAATAAACAATAAACAATGAAATAGTCAAAATGAATATAAACAACAAAATAATTATCAACCACCCATAAATTTCCATCAAATAAATTTTGAAGATGAATTAAAAAGTTGAAGTGTTAAAATGGTTTTTGGAATCTTTAAAAAAATAAACGAAAAAAATGTTTTTCGAATAACATATTTAATTTAGTTTTGACAACCAAATTGTAACAAGTCCAATTCTTGTTTTTTCTTTTTCATAAACTCAATTGTCCTTTCCGTATTTCTATCTCGACTTTTATTAAAAAAGTTTCGACTAAGAACTCCAAATTTCTTTCTTGTTTGTGGTTCATTTAATTTAGGTTTACTTTCTGTTATTTTATTTTCTTCGTTTACTTTAATTTGTTTTATATCATCAGAGTCACAGTCGATAACACACACAGTTTTCTTTACTTCCATTAACAATCTGATTTTTTTTTAGATTGGCCCCTTCTGTTCCATTTAGAGAAAAATTCAAGTATAGTTTTTTTTAATTCCTTTTATTATACATTTATAAATAACTTAGAATGAATTTTAACAAAAATTAATATTTTTGTTATTGAAAAATAAAAGTAATGTGTGCCATTGAGGTTTTAAAAATAAATGTCTTGATGGTTGTCGCCAACTTTTAAAAAGCGCCTTCTATTGGTAAGAGTAATTGAAAGATTGTAAGGCGGTTGATGTAATTACTTTTGTAATTGAACTTTTTTTGATACAATCAGCCCTATTCTCCGTTACGGTAGAATCCGTTGAATTAAATTGATTTATTTCTTTTGCATGGATGATATCAATGAATGATGAATTTAATGAAACATAATCGGCATTCTCTAAATTCAAAGTATTCAAATTGCAACGAGTAAGAGTAACTGAAGGACAATTTGTAGAAAAAGAATTGATTTTTGAATCACTCAAATATAGAAATTTAATACCCATTCCATTAATTATTAATTCGTCTTGAAGTGTTTTGATTGTTGCTACATAATCAGAAATTTGAAGGGTTCCAGGGTTCACAAAAAAATAATCATCGCCTTTTACCACTTTCCATTTTCCTTGTCGATTTAGAATATCAAAAATTTCAATGTTAACTTCCTTTGTTTTATTAAGATCTAAAGTAATGTCGTTTATTTCTAATTTTTCACCATTGTGAATCCACTGAATTGGATGTTTTATTAGACAACTAATCGATTGTAATTCTTCATCATCAATAACAAATCCAATACTGTTAGCCACTGAAGAGCAATCCAACCGTTTTAATTTTAAATTTGAAGTATCTAGTTTTAATTGAATGGATATCAAGGTCAAATATTTAACGGTTTCTGGTAGTTTTATGGTTAACCCTCCATCTTGGATCCCTTCTAAAACAAGAGTTGTGATACACATCTCAGTCATATTAATTTCTACATTATAACAAAAGTCGAATTTTACATGTATATTCCTTTGGTCCATCAAACGTAATTTTTTATTGACGTCTTCATCTTTGCGGAATGCGCTTGAATAAACAATGGTTGTAGAGTTGTTGAAACTGATATATTCAGTCTGAATTTTGATACAAACAACATCTGAAGTATCAATTGACAGGAATTCGGCATAAAATCTTACATTTTTTGGAAATTCCCTCGTCAAACCACGAAAACCACCATAAGTTGGTTGATGCTCAATGTGTGCGATAATAAATGATACTTCAACTGTTTCGACATTTGAAGAATCAAATAAAGTTTTCAATTGTACTAAAAGCTTAGAACTTATTCTTGCAACAAATCTCTTCAGGGTTGGGATTTTCAATATGTTAATTAGATAATCAACTGTATTGCATCCATGAACGTGAATTTCCCTTAGTTGGGTGTATATTTGATATTTTTTGCTAACTAAAACCAATTCTTGTTCCCCAATTTTCATTTTCCTTACTTTACATGCAAACCATTTGTTATTAAATATTGTCTCTCCTTTGTCGGCATAACTCCAATTACCAATTTCTATGAGTTTAATTTTATTGGCATCTTTTTGTAATAATTTTTTTGGGCATCTTCCCACATAAAATGTTTCCAGTTTTGGAAAATAAGGAACAATTTCATTAATTTCATGCTTTAGAGTTAAACCAAATGGGTTTATGTATAAAGTATTAATAATTTCAATACACTTATGGTTAATAAGAACAAAATGATTAATGTCTTTAAGGGTGGGGAAATATAAAACAACATTTTTTAAGAATACACTTTCCAACTGTTTCATTTTAATTTTTAAGTTCAATCTGACACTAAAAAGCGCACGACTATAAAAATATGTGGAAGATAAAAAAGAATCAATTTAAACGTTAAATGATTGATATTCTGAGCCTGCTTTCTTGCAACAGAATGTAAATTTGACACCATCAACAATAAGGGCTGGAAGACCAATCCAGAAAAGATAATTTGGAATAATTTCCAAGCCAGACTTGTGGAATACAAAAATATTCAACACTACCATCACAACAACGTAAACGCAAACAGCAACAAAAAGAACAATACACAATATGAGACCCGTTATTGGGAAACTGTCAAGATCACAAACATCGGGTGAGTCAAAAGTAAAAACCATAGTGCTTCCATCAAGATGAGCTTGAATATTTGAAGAAGTATCAGATCCACACGAAACAATAACACGTGTTCCCATTTCAAGGGATGAAATCATTTGTCCTGTATAGCTGAATTGGACGGCAGTTCCATCTTTTACTACTTCAAGTGTTTCAGATGATGTTCTACCGAAAAGGACGAGTTCTTTGTAAGTGTCCAAGTAAGCAAGAACTGAAGTATCAGAAGAATCATAGTTTTCAAAACGAGTGTTGATTGGCCCACAAAGGTTGAAATAAACAGTGGTGTCTGCGTCTGCTTTTTTAAAGACATAATCATGTGATTTATGAACTCCTTTAACGTTTTTACAAGAAATTGCAAATGCACAACTGATGAATAATAAGGCCAACACCATTATTTGAAACAGGCAGATCTGCTATTGAAACTCAAAATTAAAAACTTAGTTTAATAAAAATGTTTAATAATTTGTTTCTTTTTGGCTTTCTAAGTTTTTATGCCAATTTCTAATTTTTTTTATTTCAAAAATAAATTTCAAAAAATTGTGTGATTTTATCACTGTTCTCAGACTAAAATGAGCGTTGATTTATTGCCTTTTTTTGCTATGTTTCTTTTGGTGTTTCTTTTGGTGTACCTTTTTAGTTGGTTGTTGTTTTCTTTGTGGTTTTGCCTTTTTACTTGTCACTTTTCTTTTTCCTTTTTGAGGAGGATCTTCCAACGTGCTTTTTATTCCTACTTTTTCTGCAACTTTTCCCCCAATGGCTTCTCCAATTGGCTTAACACCATACTCGACAACTAGATCACTTCCACCATTCTCAAAAATGTGTTGGGCAATTCTTTTTGAACCAGCCTTTTTTAAGCCACTGCCTTCTGCAACCGATTTGGCAAATTCCATTGTTCCCTCAGCGTAGGATTTCTTGGGGTCAAGTCCAATTTTTCTTATTGCACCATCAAGTCGGCCTGTTGGTGCTTGACTCTCTAAATCAACTTTGTTTGATCCAATTCCACTTAAGACTAAGTCTCCTGCCTTATTTGCCAAGTAACCCACACCAACTTCAGCTCCAACAGAAACCATTTCCTTTCCTGCCTGTTTAAGTCCACCTTTTGCAAGTGCAGTGATCATTCTCGTCCCTTTGTGTGCATAGTCAGTTCCATCTTTAATAAATCCTGAAGTAACTGAAGCAGCCTTTAAAGCGCCAGCCGCAGGATAAGCATAAGGAACATAGGGGGCAACGGCATTTAATGCAGTCCCAGCAATATCCAAAACCATTTGAGTTTTTCCTGCAACACTTGAAACTGTTTCTAGAGTGCTTGAAACAGAATCTCCATATTCACATATCATTTTTGTTGTGTAATCACAAGCTCTTCCAAGGTATTGTTGAGTAGAATTCAACCATCCTTTATTTTCCAACAACAAATCAAGATCTTCATTATTTTCAAACACTTGTAAAAAGAAATCAACTTCAGTATCCCCAATTGAAACCTCAAAATCGGTTGTATAGCTGTTTAACTCGTACTCATTCCCCAGTAATGCATGGTATTCCACTTCAAAAACATTTGAATTGGATCTTACTTGGAATGCAAATGCAAATAAGCAATAAAAACTGAATAGCATGCATTTTGAAGTTCCATAAAACCAAGATTAATAACAAACGTTACGTCTCTCAGAATCAAAAACCATTTTAAAATGGTTGGCCTAACTTCATTCATAGGCTAGAACAAAATAAACTACAAAACCATATTTCAAAAAAACTAATTATCCAAGAAGCTTTTTGATGACAGAAGACCCTTTTTTTTCCATTCAAGTTAGATTTATTTTTACTTTTACAAATCCAAAAACCACAAAAAGTAATTTCCAAAACAACTTCAAAATTTGTCTCAACAAATTTCTATTTTTGAATTGTTTTTGTCCATGAGGATTTGTGTTCATTTCTCTTTTCGTCTTACTTTAACATGTTTTCTGATAGAAATCTTTTGTGGTGGCTTGAAGTTAGTTTGAACTTTGGCTTGGATTTTTCTCTAAAACCAACATCATTCCAAATATTATTTTTAACTAAAACTCTCCAAATATTTTTCTAACAAACTTTATTTTTTAAAATGTGTCAGAAGCAAATTTAAAGAAATAATAAATTAGAATAGTCGTATAAATCTTTGTTTTCTTTTTTTGTAAATGAAATAAGAACACATAACGGCCAACACAATCAAAATTGATGAAAGTATGATGGCTGGGAATATAATTGCATACAGAATCTTAGGTTTAGTTTTTTCTGGTTCTTCATTTGAGGCTTCTCCATCAAAAGGGCAATCAATTGGGCCAATGTTATTGGCTAAATACAAATAATGCCCACAAGGAACACTAATAAAATGGTCTTGAATTTCAATGATAGAGTTATTTATTTTTTCATAAACAGAAATAATATCCAATGGGGGGAGCAACAAGGATTGTAATATAAAATTTGATTTTTTAGAATGAACTAGAATGGAAATATTGTCTGAAACAATCTGTCCATTCTTTGATTTTAAAACAAGGCTTTTCGTTCTCTGATAAAGAACAAGGTTTGCCGAAAATATAGAGTTGATCTCAAATGGTTTGTATGTCATTAAATGTAGCAATGGGGATTCTATATGGCCAATAAATCCTTCTTCCGTAATATTTATAACAAAGGGTTTGAGTGATGTTCTTGTTATGTTGGATATATTATATGATTCTAAATTTAACACTATTAATTCGCTGGTGTTAACACTTACATTGGTTGCACTACAATTTTTAAAGGTCGCATTGGCGTTCAAATGAACATAACTAACAACCACTATGCCATTAAAAACACAATTTTTCTCAACAAATAATCTGGAGACCCCAGTTATAGGTTTATCAAATGAGGAAGAATTGATAAAAATGTCACAAAAACTACCATTGCATGGACAATTCACATTATCCCAACCACTATCATAATGACAACTTATTCTTGTTCTGGGCATTTCTTCAGTTGCTATATAAGATTTTTCAATGTCTATAAATGCGTTATTTATTGTTGAAACATTAATTAAATCATTTTGGCTTGCTTCAACGATAATACCACTCGCATTGCCACTAAATTCAAACAGTTCCATTGAGAATCTATACCCATGCCCGAGTATGAATAATGGACCATTAAATTCATTTGATTTAATCTTCATGATTTTGCATTCGAAACCATAGGGAATATAAATGTAGTTGTTGTTTATAAAAATATCAAACTTCGAAAGAGATAAAGAAGGTAGAGTAATTGAAGAACTTGAAGAAATAAAAATATTTTCAGTGGTTATACTTTTGAAGATACAATCTTTTTTTATGTTAAATGAAGACTCTGTGCCATACAAATGGACAACACTTTTGGTGTCCAAGTCCATAAAGAAAGATTTATTTGAATGAATATAAATGTGTAATTGGGTTGTTTGATAAATACTTTTGAATGTTTGTTGTTCAACAGGAATGTATTCTGCAATGGACAGATCTCCAATTAATTCAAATATGGAATTATTATCAACTTTGATTGAAAAGAAATTTCCTTTCATATCCCGCAAGCTCGAAATGTTTTCGGCAATCAATGAACAACTTCCTTTTGTAAATTTTGTAATTTCTTCCTCAAACCCACATGGACAATTCATTGAATTATATGCATTTGGAGTATTTAATGGTTGTGTTGGGTTTGTAACAATACACTCTTGAATCCCACAGTCATATCTTTGTGGTGGATCATTGCAAATTATTATCATTTTTCCACAAGCAACTTCAGAACTAAATTCCGAAGGCTCAAATGATCCAAACCAAACCCTTTCTGGTTTGTTTATAATTTCAATAAATTCAAAACACCTTTGAAGTGCGAAATTAATCAAAACTGTTGATTGGATCGCAATTTTTTTGGTTGAATTAAATAGTATTGGAGGTTTATTTTGTTGTTTCAATTCAAAAATTACGTTACTTACATCAAAATAACTGTTCGGTAACAAAACAATATTGGTATTGTCTAATAGTATATACGATGGAGAGAATCGATTATCTACTCTCAAATAACTAACTTTTAATTTGACATCAATAACATTATCGGCACTGATATATTCATTGCTCACCAGTTCCCCCTTTCCCTCGATTTGCTCAATACGACAGTTAGACATCAGTTTTAAACTTTTGTTTAGGGAAATAGTCGTTTTTGAAATATGGATGTTACTTGATTCAATTTGGGTGTTTTCAATTACAAACAATGTGTCTGTAACTTTCAGAGAAGAGAGTTTTAATGTTGATGAGATAGTTATGTTCAACACATTTGCGTTAATATTTCCTTCAACCACATTGTTTTTAACGATTATAGAACATCCTTCTATGTCTTCCGAACTACATGGACAATATGTTGCAGTGCTTTGTGACATGTCATACGAAGAAGGTGAATCGGAGTTGCCTCCAACTAAAACACAAATTTTATTGATTCCAAAAAAAGAACATTTGATAACACTTAAACCATTAGAGCCATTGCTAAATAACACCTTTTTATCGCAATAAAGGAGAGTGTTTGAAGGATTTTCATATTGAATTGAGTTATGAACAAACAGTAAAGGAACAGTTTCTTTTTCTTCAAATTTTTGTTCCAACAATATCCACTCTGTGGACTCATTCTTCAGAATTAAATCATTTGTTTTGATCATTGGGTTTTCTTCTCTCCGATCCCAATCTGCAATGATTTCTATTGTTTCTACAAACAATTGTCCAACTGAAATAAGACATCCAAATGAAATTCGAATTGCTTGGCAATCAAAAATAATGCCATCAGCATTGGAGCTACCACTTAATATAAGAGACCCAAATGTTAATGGGTAATTGGAATGAATTGTTGATTGGAAAAGACCCAATGAAGACTCTTTCCCAAATACATTGGTAATAAATAAATGAATGTTACTGAAAACTACTGACGCATTTGGGGAGAGTCTGAGATTATTAATATTTATCGAATCAAAAGAATTTGAGTCAATACTTATTCCAACCCACTGAATACCTTTTGCATTTGGTGTAATAATGACATCATTAAATACTCCGAATAAAGAAGAATATTCTTTATTAACATAAATACTTGAACCTTCAGAAGTATATTTGTTTCCATTTGAACAACCTAATAATATCCCATCAAATGTTATTGATATTGAATTTGAGGGCATGCAAATAAATGGTGGACACACATTATTTGATTTTTGAAATAGTGAATAAAAAGAATCATAATCATAGTATTCATTGGAGATTGATGCTTCAAAATCATTCGTAGTAATGGCCATGAACCCACAATTTATTTCTAATTCTTGAGGAATAAATAAAACATTAATTGGAATTGCAGATGAAAGTAAAAGTTTATTTGAACAACTACTTTGAACTGACTCAATAATAATTGTTGGTCTGATATAATCTATGGGTTTAATGTGTATAGAAGAAGAACAAAAAAGGATGGTAAATGTTAATGTGATTGGATTTTGAGTTAAAATGAATAGTCTTGTAATATCATCCTTTATATCAACACTAACATTGTGTGTTAAAGTCAAATTAGAAATTGCTGATTCTGCTCTAATTTCCTGGGCGTTTGTTGATAAATCTACAGTACCACTAAATGAAAATGAATAAGTGAGTAATGAAAATATTTTTGTATTTCGAAAAACAAATTTGTTTTCATCACAAATAAAAATGTTGATGGTTGTGTCCACGATATTAAGAGTATTTCCAGTACTTGCCCCATAATCCAAATAAGAAATATTGCTTTTTCCAATATTTGTAAGTTTACTGTCAAGTGAAGATAATTTTTGAATTGAACTTAAAGAAATATAGTCAATGTATGTTGTAATAAGAAATAAGTTTTGAATTTTACTGTCAAATATTCCAGTTGTGAACACCAAAGTATTTAGAGATTGTATCTTAAAAGTAGTTGTTGTGATATTTGTTGAGACAAACACTTTTGAAAAATTAAAGTTTATTTCAATACATTTGATATCCTTTAGAGAAGATTGGATGTTGGTGTTTATTATTGATATTTGTTCAGAAACAATGTTGATTATGTTTTCAACAGTAGTTGATTTTATCAGCAATAATTTCGTTGTGATATTAGAAATTTCTGACATGGAAATAGTATTATTTATTCCATCAATAACCAAAGAATTAACAATAAACCCATTCACTACTTTTAAATTTTCTTGTGCATAAAAAATGAGTTCATCAACAGAAAATGATAAGTTTTTATTATTCAATGTTGAGTTAAAAACAGAAAGGGTTCCGATTGGATGTCCATCAACTTGAAATCCAAAAACAGAGTTAATCAAGTCAACTACTTGAATTGAACAATTGATCAAATCTGAAAACAAAGTTTGATTTAATACAACAAATTGAGAAATGGTATTGTTTTTTAATTGGATATTAGAAAGGGTGACAGAATTTAAAGTTAATTTATTTATTTTTTGGTTGGATAATTGATAAAGTTCTCCATTTATAACACTTAGGTCATAATAAACCTTAAATTGATCTAAAATGGTGCTATTATATACGATTGGACAACACAAAATAATTTCATTTACAATATTATTTATATTACATAAATTTCTGTTGACTTCATAACGTTTTCCAAACCAAATGTCAGACAATGAACATCTTGAAATACAAATAATTGATTCATCAAAAACATAGTTTGTATTAAACTCATCAACAAAAGCAATTTGATTTTTATATTGATGTTTTTGATAATTACCACAAATAATTGAAGGATTAAAATTCAATTCTACTGAATATGATTTGAATAAAATAATAGAAATATTTTGAATACACATATTAGAAATAACAATATCAAAATTATCACCAACAACAATTTCCTTTGTTTTATTATTATTGATTTCTCCATTAATGTGAAATGACTCAATTCGAATTTCTGCGTCAAAAGTTGAATTTTTAATTGCTAATTCAGAATTGTTTAAAACAAGAGAATGTAACGATACATTAATCCCTTCTTCATTCCCAATTAATATCTTTCCGTCGATTACTTCGAAAGAAGAATTAAAACTCTTTTTCAATTCGACTCTTCCATTATTGATTTTGAAAAAGGATTCAATTGAATTTTCGATAATAAATGATCCCTCACTCTCAACTAAACAATTGCTAACTTCTTTTAAAATACACCCCTCCTTAGAAATTAATTGAATTTCTTCGCCATTTAAAATTATTTCGTTATTGCATTCAACTAATCTGCCATAAACAGAAACACAAAGTAACAACAATAACATCAAATCTTAGTGAATTTTAAGTTTACACAATTTTCCTTTCTTTTCTTTCTAAAAATCAAAACAAAAAACAATTCAAAGAATTTATTTAAAAAATTATTGTTCGGCCTTAGTCATAGAAAGGAACAAACATCGGGAACAATATATTATTGCAAACACTACATGTGGTTTTTATTGTTGTTCTTGAAATCGCATATGCCGTTCCTCCTCCGGATTCAAGTCGTCTATATTCTGCTACATAATTATCAAAATATTTATTTACTTCTTCTTGGTTTTGACAAGCAATCGCCCCTCCCTCTATTGTGCGGGCACAACGATGGATAGGTTTGGCAACTCTTCTTATGATTGGAATTGATTTTGCAACATCAGTAACTTCTCCAACAACATGTGACACTTTACGAACATGTGGAGTAACACTAGTATTATTGACACCTTTGGAAATATCGCAATAAACCTTTAGGCCTTTTCTTGCTGTATTTTCCGAAAATACACACTTTACTTTATCTAGTGCTGTTGTATTCTTTTTAATAATTTCTTTTTGCAGGGGAGTTAATTCCTTTTCTTCTTTGGTACTTGAATCACCAAGTTTGGGTGGAAGTGGAGGACAACCAGGTTTGTTGATTGGTTTTTGAGGGATTGGCGGTGGAAGTTTTTGGGAAGACGATTTCGGTATATCAAATACTTTCTTTTGAAATGAGCTATTGGAAAGGTTTTTGGATTCTACTTCTTTCGAAATTATTGCTTCTTGAGTTGGTTTCCCAATTTCAAAAGTTTTTCTTTCAAAAAGAGGTTTAGAAGTATTGTTTGACTCATTTGGAACTTCACTGGATGGTTCAACATAATTTCTATCAAACAAAATTTCAATAGATTCTGTGTATAAAGATCTTTTTTTATCAATTAAAGAAATTAAATTGAATTCCCTCAAAATATTAAAATGTTTCATGAGCCTTTGGTTATATCTAAATAATTCATAATTATAATTGGATAATTGTTTGAACAAATCTATTTCATCATGTTCCAATTTCGTTTTAGTAACCTTCTTTTTGTTAATTTCATACTTAACTGCATCTCCCAACTGTGCTTTCAATTCTTCATTTTCATTGGATTTTCTTTGCCATTCTAATGATTGTTTAATAGACTCAACAACTTCTTTTTGCTTAACTCTATTTTCTTCTATCAATCTTTCAACTTCTTGTATTTGATTTTTTTTTTGAGTCGATGAGCTCTTGTTGGAAGTACAGCAATTCTTCAGCTTTCAAGTATATCTGTTTAAAATCAACATTTTCACTTACCTCTTTTCTTTCTTCCAAGGTAAAATCAAGTAGTTTTGAATAAGGATTTGAGTTATTCAAGGTCATGAATATGTGAATTGGAGTTGTTAACGAAAAGTGGGCGCAATATTTTAGTTCGGTCGGTTTTGTCTTAGAAAACAACGAATTTGAATAAATTTGTCATCCGAAGAGGTATTTTTAATTTCTTACAAAAAAAACAATTTTTCTACTTTTTTCACTGAAAACAAAAAACTCAAGACTCAACGAACTATAAAAGAATTTTGAATCCCAACTAAATAATTAAGAAAAACAGATAATGGGAGAAATTCAACAACAAATCGAAAATGATATCTGCGACTTCTGTATGGAAAATGAAGACATTTTTCTTGTGGACCATGATGTTAGAAAATATAAAATTAGTTTGAACTTGGGTAGATATGACGAAGAATTTTCTATTTACTATGACAAGTCCTATCCAAAATCAAAGTTTAGAGTTGAAATGAAGGGAAAGAATAATGAACATACTGTTGTAAGAACTAATTCTCTTTGGGAACTTACACCAGTCACAGGAATTAAAAATGCTTTGAAAGAATTTTTGCAAAATGACAAAGAAGAAAGAGAATATTTAAAAAAATTAAAAGAAGACCCCGATATCCAGAAAAAAAGAATGAAAGAACGAATGGAAGTTGTTTATAAAAAAGTAGTTGCTGCTGAATCTAAAACTCAGTTGAATTTTAACACACAACTATCTTTTCAAATATTGAGTGACGATATTATCAATGTTCATTTAAATAAAGATCAATATCAATTTGATATTGAGGCAGTTGATGATAATCCATTCCATTGGATTGTTTCTTTCTTTGGGTTTAATGATAGTTGTGACATTGGAAAAGACATTCAAAAATTAGAAACTCTTTCATCATTAGATTGCATTCAAATGGAGTTTAAATTCTCTGTGTCAATGTTTCCAGTCTTCCCACCAGAATACAATTTCTTGGCCCCAAAATTGAAAAATGAGTCAGTTGAAAAAATATTCCATTCCGGGGCGTTTTCAGACGAGTGTTATAATCCTTTTACAAAGATAAATTTATTCAAAATCATTAGACAATTAATTGGAACTTATGGTAGAATTGATTTCGGTTCTAATGGCAAGACTGTGGCAGATTATCGTAATCCAAAATTCTATAAAGAACAACAACTTTTGAAACCATTCCTTGGGCAAGTTGTGCAAATGGGACAAGACTTTATTGCTTCACTTAAACTTAATAGCATCCCAGAAAAGAATTCAATCCAATTCAACAGTTTTATTACCCAACATTCACCATCAATGGAAAGATTTTCTGAGGCAATGAAAAAGGTTGAATTCAAATCAGTTAAAGACTCTGGATTTTTCTGTTGGCATGGCAGTAGTGATGAATGTATTCGATCTATTTGCATGGATGGGTTCGACCCCAAACGAAGGGCTGGACAGGCCTATGGAAGGGGAGAATATTTTGGAAACACACCAGAAATCTCAATGGGGTATTGTAAAGGGAATTACCATTTGATATTATGTTATGTTTTGCACTGTAGTGAAGTTAAAAAAATTAATATTGGATATGTAGTTGATAACCCAATTGACTGGAAGTATTCATACTGCCTCCCTTTGTTAGTAATTACTTATGGACAAGGAAAACCAGTTAATTTCTTAGATAAAATGCTCAATTAAACTTCAATAATTTATATTATTTTTATTGTCAATTTTAAAGTAGTGTGATTAAAAGCATGGCCACAAACAGTATTGCTGAAGCAATGCTCTTATTTTCTTCATCCCCACTTTCTGATGACTCTTTTCCCCAATGCTCATTCACAAAACTTAAGGTATGAGGCAATTGTTCTGCCCAAAAATTAGTGTCATGAGAACCTTGGCCGATGTACCATTCACTATCCATTTCTGCATCCTCCATGAGACTTTTTGTTGGGACAACAAACAAATACAAAAAGTCTTGAAGCCCAATACACACGCGATAAGGCATGACAAAAGTTTTTTTGGGGTGTTTGCTTATGATATAATTGAAATTGTTTTGAACAAAATAAGTTTCATTCCCAAATGTTGACATGAGAACTTGTTTCAAATCATTTTCTGGCATCAAAGACAACGTATTTTCAGGAAGCAAAGCCGGACTCATTGGGGCACATGAAACAAACATTTCTTTATGCTTTACCGAATAAAGACCAGCACCAAAACCTCCCATCGAAATTCCAACGATAGACCTCATTAATTGGGTTGAATTGACAGAATAAGATCCTTCAATTGTCGGAATGAACTCTTCAAAAAAGAATTGTTCATAATTAAATGAACCATCATGCTTGTCAACATAAAATGAATTGAAAGCATTTGGAGCAATATATATGGCCGGAACAATTGATCCATTCCCTATATAAGAGTCAAGTATTTCTTTTAATCCACAAGCAAAAAAGCTTGTGTGGTCACCACCCATTCCATGAAGCAAATAGACAATTGGGTATTTAATGTCAGTTGAATATCCATTTGGTAAATAAAAAGAATATGAAATGGGTTGATTTAATATTTTACTTTCAACAGAATGTACCCCAACCGAACTATTCGCCAAACACAACTGAACAATTGACAATGTCAAAAAAATCAACAACATCTAATGTTTTAAGTTCAGATTGTTTTTAATCAAAGATAAAGATTCCAAAAAGCGTCAGCCATTATTGTGTTATTAAAAACAATAATATAAGGAACATTCTAAAAAATGAAAGGTCGAATCGCATTACTTCTCATTTTGAGGAAAAAAAGTCAAAACTTCTTGCTTTTTCATTTAAAAAGTAGAAAAGAAGGTAAATGAAAAATTGATGATTATTCACATAAACATTGATTTTTAAATAATTTAGAGAGTAATTGACATATTGTTGGAATTAAATATTGGTGATGGCTTGAATACAGGCCTTCTGTAGAAGAAAGATTTTATATTTTCATCATTCTTACTGACGATACACTCCTTTTCGGAAGAAGTTGTCAATGAGAACAAATGAGTTGATATTAATGAGCCAGCCTTTTGAACTAATTCGTCATCAACCACTAATCTACCTTTATAGTAAACACTTTCAATGAAATCAACTTTGGTTCGGGCCAATGGATTTTTCATACGAGTAGTTTCAAAGAAATATCCGAGTTCTAAACAGACATCAACAAGGAAATCAAGGAGAATAACAGTTTTTTCATTTTCCAACCTTCGGGTGGCATTCTTTTTATTAAGACCGCTTTCAATGGCATTTTCAAATACTCCTTCGGTTTGCCTATCCAAAAATTCTTCTACATCAAACACTTCATTATCAAAAATAAGAGTTTTGATTTTGAACAATTGGTGGGTCAAGCTTGATCTTTTCTTTGGTCTTTCATAGGTAATTGAGCAGTGTCTACTTAATATACCAACAAGAATAGCTTCTTGGATGCACTTCCTATTCTTTATGTGTCTAGTATCTAGTGTATGTTTCTCCCTTCTGGAAGGAGTACTTGCGTTTCTCTTGGTTTCAGCCTCTTGGAGAGAGCCTTCACAACGAGAGAAGGTATTGGAAACGTCAGTTGAGTCGGCGCACATGCCTGAATGTTCGGACATCTGATGAATCTGTGGATCTCAATTTATAATGTCAGGGATGCATCGTTCTATGGGGAATGAAGTCATGCTCGAAGTGTTTAGATTGTTTATTTTACTCTACCCTTCAATAAAAACCAAAACCAAGTCAGGCAAAGAACATTCTTAATTATGAACAACAAAAAGGACTTGAACTTAGTTTGAAATTGAAACTATTTTTAAATTTCTATAAAACTTTGGTTTATGAAACCATTTTTTGGATCTGATTTGGGCTGGGTGCAATGTTATTTTTTTCTGTTTTTGATCTATTTTATTCTTATTTGTGGTTCTTTTGTGTTCTACAAAATGAAAGGAATTGAATAAATGTTCGCCGTGTTCTTTTTTTTTATTACTCCATTCGTGCCGAACATTATTTTTATTTACTAATTATTTTAACTAGTTTGATAATAGTAAAATTATAAAAATCCATAACTCCTAACACGAAAGTTCGTATTATCCTTTTGCAACACCTTTGCATAAATGCTCAATTAGTTTAAAAAAATGTTTTAAGTAACAAAAAATAGGAATGAAACTAATTAATTACAAATTCCATTTAAAAACTTTATTCTTAACTTAAGGGAGTTGTTTGCTTTTTGTAATTTTTCTACCTCGCGTCTTAATTCTGTGTTCAGTTGTGTTGCGGCATTCAATTTATCTTCTTCCCAAGAAGTAAGTTGGGAAACCGCAAAGGTTGTATTTGATGATTTCGTTCCATCACATCTTCCCTTAACAACTGAGAAAACTTCATTAAAATCCCCATCATAGAATTTGCTAATTGAATTCATTTCAAGTTTGAGTGTATTGACTATTTGTAATAACGAAGTTTCTTGTAAATTGGTATTGATTAACCCATAACTCATTTCGCTCGGGGAATGTATCACATAATTCATTATTGTGTCAATTGCCAGTTTTAATTCCACAGTGTTTGGGTCAAGAGAACATTTTGGATGAGAAGAACAATTTTGGATTGCCTGTTGCAATATTTTTAAAGTTGCAGGAGTTCTTAAAAAAGGAGTGAAGCAATACCTTAAAAAGAATAAAGTGAAAAACACATTCTTCGCTTCAGTTTTCGAAAGACGGTGCAATTCAACTTTTTTGTAGATCCTTTTCAATATGGCTTTTAGGTGGGATGGAATTAATGAGAGACATTTGGAGAGGAAGAATGAAAATGTATGAATAACTTCTTTGGCTGTTGCCTGTTTGTCTGACAACGTTCCACATTGAAGAATTTGTTCCACATTCATCATTGAAAATATTTGATAACATGTTTCGTTTACTTCTTTGAGCAAATTGGAACAATATCTGCTGCAATAACAATTGTATATTCTGGTGAATGGGGTATTTCCCCGAAACAATTGGTTGCACGCTGCAGATTCTTCGATTTCCCTTGTGGCGACTGCTTCGATTAAATCTATGACTTTACCTCTTGAGGCATAAAAGCAAATCAGAGTGTTGATGTGGGACATTTGGATATCATGTTTTAATAACTACCACGTGTTAACACGAATACTTTTCGACTTGCATCAACACCAACAAAAATAACTGTTTCCTTGAATTTTTCAAAAAAGATATTTGTTGTTGGTGTTGTTATTAAAAATAAAAAACAAACGGCATCGCAGTAGGAGTAAAGGAGATTGCTTGTGGAATCGAAAAATAATTCTCTCAATACTTCTTCTTGTGATTTCCTTTTTCTTAGAGGCGACGATACATGTGGTTGTGATGGGCTGGTTTGGGATAATGTTGTAGGTAATCTAACAAAATGTGAAACTGGTGAATGAGGTGAATTTGGTTGGGAAATGTTATCATTTGATGGTAATGAAAGTGTATAGCTCATTCTATCGGAGGGTTGAGCAGAAAAGCATTTGTTTAGTCTTGAGTGTATTACAGCCATTTGTCCAGAATCAACTGAGGGATGAAAGATGACAAATCCAATTTGAAATGACAAAAAAGGGTTTCCCAACAAAGCAACATTAAAAAAAAAATTGATGTTTCTTGCGCATTTGGTTGACAACAAACACTTTGATTCGACAAAGTATTTCGGGGTTTTTCAAAAGGGGCGGCCAAGAATAAAATTGCCACAAAACAAGGGGGGCGATGACTTTTTAAAGCGTAAACGCTCGAGAGGGTTCTTCAAGTTTCCACTGATGGATCGAAAAAAAGCGAGAACAAGAAAAACAATAAAACAACCCCACAACTGCCGCAAGATTTGATTTGTAAAAAAATCATAAAAGAAATTAGTAAAAAAGAAATTCTTCACGAAAACAATATTTTTTGGTTTGAGAGCATTCGAAAACAAAAAAGTGTTGTTCAAAAAATAATGTTATTAAGAAATAAAAAACAAAAAAGAAAAATGGAAAAACTAAATAATTTAAACAAATGAACCCTTTCATATTTATTACCTTATTAATTTTCGTTCATTCACTTCGAGTTGAAAATGAATATCATAAGAAAGGTTTAGGAGGTGTCAATAAAGTATCAATAAATAAAGATATATATTATTATTCAAGTAATGAAGGAATATTATCCAAAAGTGATATTAAAGGACACATTTGTTTGTTATTTCAATTCAATTTAATCAAATTTTTTGGTGATGAATTTTTTAGAAAATGAAATAACAATTAATAATTAGTTTGGAGGAGAACTATCGATAAAAATGGTTCGAAAATTTCTGCTTCTCATTTGGGTGTTTTTGTTTTATTAAATAATTCAATTGCATTTTTTGATAACAAAGGTGAATTGGAATTTAGTATTGATATCATTGCTGATGACATTGAAGCTGATGAATTCTTATTTGTTTTGAAAGGAAATGAATTCCAAAAAAGGGCAGTGAGAGATGGTTCATTAATTTCTTCGGAAACCATTGAAAATGCCAAGAAATTAATAAGAGATGGCATAATAACATCCACTGGAATTATTTCTTTAAAAATTAAACAAAACATTTCAGTAGAGAATTACTTAATAAGTAAAAAATATTATATTAAAGATGACAAAGCAATAGAAACTGAATGTGATGCTCAAAATGATAGAATCTGTGTAACAGTTAAAGAAGGAATAATAATTGTAAAAAATAGGTCGAATGAAATAGTTTTTGAAAGGGATGATTCACTTATTGTAAATTCTTTTATTACAAGAGGGGTTCTTTGTTTCATTAGAAAATCTGGAAAAGTATTTGCTCTTTTAAACAATGAGGAAGTTCTCATTAAATCTATTCATGGTTCTGGAAATTATGTTTTATTTAGTACTTATGATGAAAGAATTTATTCAGAAGAAGTAATTACTTCTGATTTGTTAAATAAAGAACTTGGAGTTGTTGATATGGCTGGTATTATCACTAGTATTGATGTCATTAAAACTGCAAAGATCATAGTTACAAAGAGAATTGAAGGTGGAATTATGGTTATTGATGAAAATGAAAAGGTTTATACAATTGGAAATACTGTTGAAGGTAGATTTGTAACATCTCGTTCTGCTTTGTATCAAATAGTTAATAATACTGCAATCCCAAGAAGAACCTATGGTGGAAAACAAATATTCACTGCCCACCCCGAAGAAGTCAATGGAATTGTTGCTAACGCCCAGGTTGACAGAAGTGTTAAAGTTCCATTTTCATTAAAATCATTGGCTATTGTTGTTGATGAAAAAAGAATTGAAATAACTGAGTTGATAACTGGAAAAGTTTTAAGAAGCATTGAATTACCTAATGATGCTGTCAAAACTGAATGCGTTTTAATGCACGGACTTGCAACTTGTTTCATTGCCACATTAAAGAATACCATTATTTTGAATGTTGAAATGTGGGAAAAAACTATTGACTGGAAAGCGAATTCTTATGATGTCTATAACCTTCCTGCAATTTCTTCTAGCATTAAAACCACAACAATCCCATACGTAATTGATATGGCCACGATTTCAGTGTCATCTCTTGGGGTTGCCACTAAGGCGTTTGTGGTTTATTCCCACAAACACATTTTTATTATTAACCCAAAGAAATTACTTGGAACTAAAGCACCTTTTGAAATGACTCGTGAAGATCAAGAAATGGGAGGTGTACCATATGCCTCAAGTGTTAACATCACCAGAGATGTTATGGCAACAAAGGAAATTGATCTCGATATTGATTCCCTTGAAACTCATCCTGGAACAATGGAGTCTACCACCATTGTTGTTGGAACTGGTGTTGACTTATACTTCTCACAAGTAACCCCAATCCTTTCGTTTGATTCGACTTATAACTTCAATAAGTCTCAATTATTTGTAACAACAGTCGTTGTTCTGGCAGTGACATTGATTTTCTCTTTCCTCACCAAAAAGAAGAACTAATTGAGTCTGACAAAGACGTTTAACTTATTTTTTAAACAAAAAATTCTTAAGTTTTACAATTCAATTAAAAGTGTTTTAAGATCAAATAAATCGAGGTATTTGCCTAATAATATTCTCCAGGAAACGTGCTTTGCAGGTAAATATGGAAAAATGCAACGAATTCATCTTCGTTGTCTTGGTTATCAACGAATTGTGAGGCATTAATAACCATCAAAGCAGCAACAACAACCCCCAATTTTTTAGAAATACTGGCCGCAAACTCTTTTGCTTTTGAAAATATTATTTTTTTTCATGTTTTTTGGGTTGAATATTATTTAAACATTCATCGAAATGTTCCTTACTTATTTGAATATCGAATTTACGTTCTTCCTCCTTTTCCTCTGGTTCTTCGATTTTGTCTTGTTGAATTACCTTTTCATAACCTAATAATTCTTCTTCGTCTGGAACTAAATTGGTTTCTTTTTCTTCTGCTTGAATATTCATAAATTGTTCGATATAAAACCTTTTTGTTTCATTGTCAGAAGCGTTAAACACTTCTAAGTATTGTTCAGGAAATCCTTCGGGTGCTTCAATAACTTCAACATCTACTTCAACAACCCTTTCAGGCGCTTTACTTTCTTCAACTGTTTTTTTCGGTCTTCGTACGTACGATTGTGCTCCCAACTTGAATCCACTTGTGTTTTGAGACATTGACTATTGAAATTTTTAGTTCATTTTCCAGAGAACTTTAAAGGTGATCTAAAAATTGTTTTTTGAAACGATGAATAAAAATATGTTATACATAACAATAAAAATTCAATCAATTTGAGGCTCTTTTCACACGTTTTAAGGCTCTTGTGGTTTCTGATTCTTTAAATTTGTCTATTTGCGAGAAATATTGTGGAGAAGCCTCAAATAACCATTCCGGTTGTATTGAAGAAGCAGTTCTAACATACTCCCTTTTTGTCATGACGTACTCATTATAAATAATCCATTCTCTCTTACCAATACAACTGGATGGATGTAATAAAACAATTCTGTTATCACAGACGATTTGATATCCCCCTTTGACTTGATGTGCGCTTTGCATAAAGAATCCTTTGCATAAAGATTTTCTTATCATTTCCCTTTTTTTTCTGGCATCATCAATTGGTTGCTTCTGTTCAACCCCCATCCTATATAATATTCCAAGAAGTTGATTTTTAATGGATTCTGCTT
This sequence comes from Entamoeba moshkovskii, assembly GCA_002914575.1. Classification (NCBI taxonomy): domain Eukaryota; phylum Evosea; order Mastigamoebida; family Endamoebidae; genus Entamoeba; species Entamoeba moshkovskii. The sequence continues at coordinate 57,853 of NWBR01000163.1, forward strand.
GTTTTAAGGCTCTTTGGTTAATGTAATTGTTCCATGACCACTGAGGGTCTTGTCCATTTTGAACCCATGCGTTAAATGCATTCAATAAAGTAATGTGGTCACTTTCATGGTCATTGAAGTATGCCTTGGCTGCGTCTGCTTTTGCTTTTTCGTCAGCTTCTTTTGGTCTGTAAAAAATGTTTGGGACATTAAGTAGTGAGATAATTGTTGAAACTTCGTCGATAACATTATAATCAATGGAAGCAATCAATGAAACAGCCAATGGGGGGTCAACAGGAATTTCTGATATTTTTGATCCAATATCAGTTAAATTTGTTTTGTCGTCCAAGGCATTCAAATAATACAATTGTTCCAAAGCCCTCACCATGACTTGTGGTGACGGGGCATCAAGGTAGTCAAAGTGAAGGATATCTTTTATACCAATTTTCTTCATATGCAATATTACGCTTGCAAGACTTGTTCTTAACATTTCAGGAACAGTTTGTTTGGGTAATGATTCATTAAATCCTTTTTCTGTGTATAATCGATAACATTGACCAGGTCGTGTTCTTCCAGCTCTACCAGCTCTTTGTTGAGCAGCAGCTTGACTGATGGCAGTGACTTGCAATGTTTCCACACGAGTAGAGGGTAGATATACTTTTTGTTTGACATAACCTGTATCAACAACATAAACAATTCCATCAATAGTAACAGAAGTTTCAGCAATATTAGTTGAAACAATAACTTTCCTTCCATTTACTTTTTCAAATACTTTTTGTTGTTCTTGTTGGGGTAAAGCAGAGTACAAAGGTAAGGCAATCATATGGCTCTTTGTTTTCATTGAATTAATTCGAGAAACCATTTCTTCAATTTCCTCTTCCCCAGTCATAAATACTAACACATCCCCTTCTGGTTCATTATCAATTTTAGTTACAACTTTCATTGCGGCCTCAAAATAATCATTTTCTGGGTATCTACTGTAATTAATTGATACAGGATACGTTCTTCCTTCAACAGACATATTTGGAGCATCTCCGAAATATTCTTTAAATTTTGTAGCTTCTAAAGTGGCACTCATAACAACAATTTTTAAATCCTTTCTTTCTTCTAACAATAATTTTAATACACCAAACAATATATCAGTTGAAACAGTACGTTCGTGGGCTTCATCTAATAATATTACTCCATATTTTTCAATTTTTGGATCACCCATTAATTCTCTTAATAACATACCATCAGTCATATATGTTAATTGTGTTTTTTCACTTCTGCAATCATCAAATCTAACACAATACCCAACTTCCTCTCCTAATTCCACATCCATTTCTTCAGCAACTCTTTGCGCAACTGAAATTGCGGCAACTCTTCTTGGTTGTGTACAACAAATACTTTTTCCACCACAAATTTCAGGATCTAAACAAAATTTTGGGATTTGTGTGGTTTTACCAGAACCAGTTGCTCCTTCAAGAATTAAAACTCTATTTTGCTTTAGTGATTCGATAACTTCTTTTTCATATTGTTTTACTGGTAATGTATTAATTTTTTCTTGTAATTGATAATAGTGTTGACTATATGTCCTTCCAGTCAATGGATTAATGGCATCACCCAAATCAACTCTTTTCTTGCTATGTTTTGTGTCTCTCTTCATTTTAATAAATTAATTGATCAAAAAAACAAAAGTAGGGTTTAGGTATTTTTAAATAACACAAAAATTTATTAAATTTGCATTTTTTTGATATTTTGAGTATTTTTGGGATTTCTCATGAAAAATACATTTCGGAATGATATTTTTGGTGGAAATTCAAATATTTGGTATTTAACAACAAGTTGTCCTTTTTTTTCGTGCCAACGGAATGTCATCAATATATTCACTATCTTTTGATTCATTTAATTCATCTCCCATTCTTTCTAATATTGTAGACACTATATTCCCAAATATTTCAGTTACCCCAATACTATCTTTAGCACTACATTCCATTACTTTCACATCCCCCAAGGAAGCAGCAACTTTTTTAGCTTCTTCGACTCCAACTGATGGGTTTACTGATTCATCTTTTTTATTTCCAACCATCATTACTATTGGTTTGTTTTGACCAGTTTTTTCTTTGACTTCCCCAAACCAAGAATATGCTTTTTGGAGTGTCTCTCTGTTATTTACATCATAGACTATTAGAACTGCAGTTGTATTTCTGAAGTATGAGGATGTGATATTCATAAATCTCTCTTGTCCTGCGGTGTCCCATATTTGTAATTTAATTGTTTTATCACCAACTTCCAATATTCTCGGTTTAAAATCAACACCAACAGTTGAATTATAGGTATCTGAAAACTCATCAGCACAATATCTTTGCAATATAGCAGTTTTTCCAACTCCCGAATCTCCAACAATTAATATTTTAAATAGGTGGTTGTAGTTTCTGTGCAACATAATTTGATTTTTGGTGAACTATGATTTAAATCCACCAGTTAGAGCACCAATTTTACACTTTCGCACAAGCCCAAATCCACAAGAACCGAAAATTTTGAAAAAACCACAAAAATTGAAAATCCAAACTGCGAACGAAGCACAGAAATGTTAAAAAAGTTTGTTGTTTATAACAATTCAATCTTTTATATTTTAAACAAAAATGCTGAAAAGAAAGAATAGAACAAAGGAAATCAAAATTAAATTGTTCTTTTTACCTCAAAATATTTCTTAATGAAGTAAGTTTGAACAAGTGACATGGCTAAAATTAAAATACCTTGGAAAATAAAAAGATATGAACTCCATCCATAAGCTCTTTCAAGCACTATTGTTATTAATATAGTTCGTATTATTTCAAAAAAAAAATACATCACCACTTACAAATTAACAAACTTTCTTGATGCATTTGATTTTTAAGTTGCAACATTACTACTTCAATTCTGGCATGTGTAAGAAGATGGTTTAGTTCATTTGCCAAATTTTCAACTTTATCGGCTTGTTCTTGATTTGCCAATGCGTCTTGTGAAGAAAAATCCATGAATAAAGCAACAGTTTTAGTTGTAGTAAATGAAGAATAAGAATTATCCAAACAAATCTTATGTTCGCCAGAGAACAAAGCTTCTTTATCAACCATTCCACTTGATTGTCTTTTTTCTTCAACTAAAACTTGGCCATTTGGGTTATACATAATAAAATTAATATCATTATTTCCTCCATCAATTACTTGATAATAAATAGCGATGTGCGCTCCTTTTTCTAATTTCTCCATAAAACATTCTGTTTTTCCGCCAGGAATTTCCGTTGTAAAAGCATAAGATAATGAAATAAATAATACAATAGAAATGAAGGTCATTCACTATTTGAATTTTTTAGTTCAAAACGAACTATTTTTAATTTATTTTTTTTAATTTTTCTTTTAATTTCAGTAATTTAATAACAATTTGTTAAAATGTTTTTATTGAAGTGTTCAATTATTATAAATGTGAAAATTCATATTCTAAACGTGTTCTATCAGCCCCTGAAAATTCTTTTACTAAACCTCCTTGTCGATAAAATTGAAATGTTGGCATTGATCTTATTCTACATTCACTTGATATTTCTTGGGCTTCATCAACATTTACTTTTATACATTTAATTAATGGATAATCTTTTGCTAATTCAATAAAAACTGGTGCTATCATTTTGCATGGCATACACCAACTGGCATAAAAATCTACTACTACTCTTGAATTTGTTTTTAATATTTGTTTAAATTCTTGAAGGGATGTTACTTCACAATATGGTTTTGGTTTCAATAAGTAATGAACAGTTGGATTAGACATTGTAGTGACACTTTTGAATGAATTAAAAAGATCAAGAAAAAACCAAAAAAAAACAATTTGAAATTCGGCTTTATTGTTTTTAACAAAACAAAAATTAAATGAAAATGTTTTTTTCTTAACTCTAAAATTAAAATAAGAGATTTTGAGGTGTTTGCTTTTTCAAAACATTACGACTTTTTTGTAATTGAATGACTGTGATTCTTTTCGGAATGAATGTTTGTGGATACGATTTTCCACAAAGCGCATTTTGAATTCCATTGTAATTAAATGATCCTTGTTGACAATCTGATTTATTTTTCATGTTTTCTTTGTAAATTAATATATCACACCATCCATTACCAAATCCAAATTCAAACAAATAATTATTAGACTGTTGACACAGATAAAATGCATATTGTGATTGTGTAATATCAAATTTCAACAGTCCATTTAATCTTCCATTTGATTTTAATGAAAATACAAATGATTTTGGATCATTTATCCAACCATCATATCTATCAATTTTAGCATTAACATATCCTCCAAATTTATTACCATTTTCATCTTCAATTATAAATATCAAATTACTTTTATTTAATATTTTTTGATCAAACAAAGATGAATTACCACTCCAATTATCAACATTTGAATCAAATATAACATTTCCTATTTTCATTCCACACCATTCTTCAATTTGTTTCATTTCATCAAAATCAATTGTGTTGTTTGTTCTTTTGATAATCTCTTCCTCTTCTTTCTTTCTTTTGTGAACTTGTGTATTTATTAAATCCCCTTTTAGTTTTTGAATTTTTTTATTAGTGTTGTTATTAATTTCATCAATTTTATGTTGGAATGGTTTAATATCTCTAATTCTTTTTCTTTCTTCCAAATCGATGATTTTTTCAATTAATTCATTGTTTGCTTCACTTAAATGAATTCCATCATTTTCACAACTTTTTACAACATTTTCTATTTTCATTTTAACATTATCAATTAATTCAATTGTTTCTTTTCCATTTTTCAAAACTAATTTTCTTCTTTCAACCATTTCTCCCAATCTATCATAAATACTTTCCACACTTTTAATTGCGTCTTCTATTTCTTCATTTCCCTTTTCTTCAAACTTTTCATCTTTCAAATATTCTAAATAATTATTAAATTCATTTGTAGTTTTATCAATTTTATCTTTCAACTTTGGTAATTCATTCACAATTTCTTGAAATGGGTTTCTATTATTTAATGTTTGCATCTCTTTAATACTTTATATAAATGATTTTCAGTTCATTCTTCGATTGAATTAAATAAATTTGATTTCGTAATATTTTAGCGATAAAATAACTCAACGAATTAAAAAAAATATAATTTATTTTATTTTTTTTGTATTTACTAAAGGGTTGTCCCCAAAACAATTATGCTTAATAGTATTGTATTTAGAATGTTTCTTTGTTTTATTCTACTCTTTTATGTCATTTTCTTCAATTGATTTCTTTAATAATTCATCCAACTCTTCTCGTTGATGTCTTAATTCTTTCTTTTGGCTTTTCACCAATTCATTTAATTCTTCATTTTCAATTTTCAATTGTTCATTGTCTTTGGTTAAGTCATCTTTAATTTTAATTAATTCTTCTTCCTTAACTTGGGTTTTGGCGAGTAAAGAAGCTAATTGTTGATTTTCATGAGCAACAAAAATAATATCTTTTTCTCTTTCATTCATTTCCTTTACAATTTGATTTTTTTCATTCCTTTTAAATTCAATAAGTCTTATACATTCAATAACCAATTTCTTAGTTTCTTCGCTTTCAATTGATTCAAGAGTTGTTTGGATTTCTTGGTCATTTGTGTTATTATCCAACGATTTTTTAATTAAATTCAATGAATTCTTAAGACAATAAATAATTGTATTAAATTCAATATTTAGTTTTTCTAAATTACAACTTTTATTCTTTTCTACTTTTAAAGTTTCATTCAATGAGTCATTTTGAATTTTATTAAAATTAATTTCATTTTGGAAATCTTTGACACTTTTCTTTATCAAATTTTTCTTTTCTTTCATTTTCTTAACCTTTTCAGTTAAAATATCAATTTCTTTCTGGAATTGGCTTTGAATTTCTATTTTTTCTGTTTCCATTTCATGTAATTGATTTTCTAATCCAAATTTTTCTTTATTTATTTGTATTAATCGTATTTTTAAATTTTCGTTCTCAGTAATTAATTCTTGCAATGCTCTTTGGGTTTCTGCCTTTGTTTCAATTAATTCATTTTCAGTTGCATTTAATTGGGAAAGTAGTTGCTTCGATATTTCTTGGTAGTTCTCAGCTTTTTGTGCGGGAGTATCCACAGAGGAATTCGTTAGTTGATTTTCAGTCATAAGCAAAACAATGAAAAGAGTTCGACAAATTATAAGATCTAAAACAGAAAAGTGTTAAAAACTAATATTTTGTTATTGGAGAACCTGAAATTGCAATAACAAAAAGGACACAATAGGACAAGAACAATCATTTTTAAAAATACTTTGTGTTATTTCGATTTCTTGTGGGTTTCTTATTTTTACCTTTACAAGTGAAATTTGACGAAACAAAACAACCACTACAAACTCAATCAACACACTTTTTGAATTACAAAAAAACACAACAACCTGATTTTTTGTCTGTTTTTGTATTGCCTTCAACTTTTTGATCAGGCACCCTGTTTTCTACCATTCCTTTTAGAAATTGAATTGAGTCTTCTTTATTGGTTATGTCAACAACATAATGTTCCAGACGGTTTTCATCAGCAAAGGATTTACCAGAAGTCATAATGTCTTCAGTTTCGTCATTTTCTGCTCCAAACCCCAAAATACTAACATCGACATCAGGATCACAATACCTTTGAATTTCTTTAAGCCAGCTTTGAAGAGATCGAACCGAATCTCCGCTATTTAAACAATACGTTAAAAATACTTTACTAGCATTTTTAAAATAAGTTGTTGTCAATGAACGATACTTGTCTTTGCCATCTACTTATTTTAATTTATTTTCTCTAAAATCATGTTTTCTTTGTATTTAACAAACCTGAGCAAGTCAACGTTAATTTGGTTTGAACTCCTTTTATCTCCGTAATACATGGTTTCACATCATCTCCATCCGCAGCAGCAGTGGTTGGCGCACTTTCAATCGATTGAATATAGAAATCAACTAATTTTTGAGAAGGTCCTTTATCCATCCCGATAAAAATCATTTTAACTTCTATTAAAGACTCGTTATAATCGTCTAGCTCACTGTCCATGGGGTAGTGTTCATTTCCAGTTATTCGTTCTTTTCTTTTTCCTTTTCATTGGAATTCAAGGAACTTCACCTTAACTCAAATAACTCTCATTTTTAATTAATAAATTTAATTAATAAATTTAATTAATAAATTGTAATTAATTTTGTTTGATTTAAAGTTTTGAATGGCAATACTCAGAGACCCTTTCTTTGTTAATTTTTCAGGAAAAAAAATGGTGTTTCAGTTATTTTAAGAACAAACAAATTTTGATAAAAAACAGAGGGGTTAGGCATATCTCTTGTGTATGGAAGGAAAGTGGCTTATGTATTCTTCCCAACTAATTCGATTTTTTGGATCGCTTCTCACCATCGAAGATATTAATTTGTACATGTCATCGTAGAGAGGCGGATTAATTAGCCTTGTTGTTTCAAAGAAGTTAATGTCGTATATGGTGTCAGAATCATTTTTGGATTTGATTTTCGGAGTTGTCCCAGACAATAAATAATACAGAAATATTCCAATCGATACTATTTCCGCTTTAACACTATAACTCTCCCCTTCTCTAACCTCTTTGGCCATAAAGCATTCAGTTCCTATCTTTGTTTTCATGACATCACTAATCTCCCTTGAAGTGTTAAAATCACCAATTTTTAATATCAAATTGAAGGGTTCTGGTTCATTCGAATTGGGTTTTGTTGTTATTAGAATATTCATGTGTTTAATGTCTCTGTGAACTAATTGGACTTCATGAAGTAAATAATCCATTCCATCATTGAATTGTAATGTGAAATGAAAAAAATAATTAGTTGGCATGATCCCACGTTGAAAATGTCTGTTTTTTATGAAACATTCCAACGATCCCCCATCGCACCATTCTGTAACTATGACATTGCTTTCATATGCAACAAATTTCAATAAATTCGGATGGCTCAACAATCTTAAAACCCTTACCTCGCGTAGTGTAGAAGAAAGAAATGTTGGTTTGCATTGTTTTATTGCATACTTCCCACATAACGAACGAAATACTGTCCCAACAGCTCCCTCTCCTTGGCTTTCTGTTTCCCATTGTATTCCCATACTTTTTAGACTAACAGGGATGACGTCCTTATATGAATAACACTTTTGAAAGAATGGTTCGTTTAAATAACACACAAATGGCATTTTCATATCCTTTAATTTTGTTGATGTTCGCAATAATAATTCATTTAATTGCTCATCCTTTCTTTTTGGATAAGTCGATATTAGTTGTGATAATAACTCCCCAAATGAATATGAAATAACACGTTCCGTTATATTAGAGTATGAATAATTGAATTGGGAAGGTAAATAACGGTGTAATGGAGCGACATCATCGATTAACGGGAAAATAAAGGCCAAAGGAGAAAGTGATAATTGTTTAATTGGAGAAGCAAAATCCTTTTTTAAGAGAATTGATTGAGGAACAAAAAGGATTGGATATTTAAAAAAGAATGGGACGTTTGAATTTATCAGTAATGTAAAATATTCATGGGACAACCGAGCCAAATCACAACCATAATATTGTGTTAAGTCATAATTGATTTCTTTTTCAAAAATGAAAGTAAATTCTTCACACCGACAACCATAACACTCAAGTAATAAAAACAATTCGTTTGAATCAGAGAAATTAGTTGAAACGAAACAGTTATTGTCTTTTCTACATAAATAAACGTTCTGTATAATATTAAATGTTTCAAAAAGAAATGGAGTTTGAGACAACAATATTTGATTTTTTTTGTTGAATCAACTCTTTCAAAATGTTTAAAACCCTTTTTTGGTGCTTATTAAATCCGATTAAAGGGATTTCTACACTAAGTGTCAATATAAAAGTGAATTAAACAAAAGGACAAACCATATAAAAAAGGAGATAATTCATTTCCAATATTTTGTTGTGGAACAACGATTTCACTTCTTTTTATATGAACATTTCCAACACTAATAACTTTATCGTCAACCCCCTTTTTTTTGAACCTTTTTTCAGTACCATTGATTCTTAAAACGAGAGTCCTTTCTTCTTTGCACAAAAATGGGATCATTATCAAAATGTGAAATTACAGTTTTGTTTCGAATTTAAAATTAAAACGGTGTCGTCAAAAAAACAAAAAGGACAATTAAAACTTATAAACAAGTTACATAATTTTCTACTTTTAGTTTGACTTTTGATTGGAATGGGGGGCAGTCTCCTTGATTTTCTTACCGCCGGATGTGGTATTTTTTCTCAAACATTTCTGTTTTCTTTTTAAAGCAACTCTCGAGGGGTGGTCTGACAACTCTTCGCTGAAAGAATTGCTCCTGGAGGATCTCACTCTACTTCCTTCAAAATCATCTTCTCTTCTGGACCTTCTTCCTTCTTGAATTTCTTTGATTTTCTCAATTTCAACTTCGTCCAACAACTTCTTGGGTTGGCGAGGCGTTTTGGCGAATTCCATTAATTCATTTATTTCATCTGCGCTGAATGACTCTTCAAGCAATTCTTTTGTCTTCTTTACTATTGGAAATGGAGGACAAACAGCTGTTTCGTTTACACCAATTGGAAGTTCAAGAGCCTTTGCTAAGGTTCTCGCCAATGGACTTTTAGGGCTTCTGGACATAGTATTCTGATTTCACTGAAAAAAAGGAGTTCATTTTATAAGCAACACGTCAACACTATTGGTTTCTCACAACAACCTTTAATTTATAATTTGCTAATGACTTTGCTTTAATTCCACACTAATTTTTAAAAATCTTTTAGTTTTTTTAATTTTGATGTTTGTTTAGTTCGGAAAAAAAGTGGCCGATCTATTTTTGTATGTTTGGTTTGATTTTTTATTGATTTCACAGATCCTTCTCGACTTTTTTCTTCTTCTATTTTTTTCGGTTTTTTATGGTTGGGCGTTGTGTCTTTCGTTTGTATTCTGCTTTTTGGGCAGAAAAGTAAAAATGGGCGCCCACACTATTTTTTAGGTTAAAGGTGATCTTAAAAAAATGTTCTATTTATACGAATTCACAGTTTTTGATGTATTACATCCAACTCAGAAATAAAAAAAGATGAAAAAAAAACAAAAACTAAAAAAAAAACTCAAAAAGAAAAAGGGGTGGCGAAAAAAAAAATGAATTTCTCTCAAACAGCACAATTTATTGAAAAACACATATTCGCTTTCATTTTATTTTCATATTTTATTGTCATGGCGGGAATAATTTACGATATGATTAATGAACCACCCGGGATTGGACAAACAGTTGATAAATACGGACACGTGAAGCCAGAAACAATCATGAGAGGGAGACAAAACGGACAATATGTTGTGGAAGGACTATGTGCGTCTTCATTTTTTGTTTTAATTGCTGGGGGAATGATAATGGTTGAGAAAGCAATTTCGATGACCGAAGCGGATAGAAAGAAACCAATATTTGCAGTTGGAGGAATAATCACATCAACTTTAGGGATATTGATGATATATTTCTTTGCCAAAACGAAGTTTGGATTTTAATTAAACACTTTTTATTATTTTTGTTTTAATTTGTTTGTTATAATTAAACTATAAAAATTTTTCTTCATTTTTCATGAGTAAAACAGGAGAACCACAACTCATTGTGGATGCAGTTAATCACATGAAGAGATTGATGAATGATAAAACTCTTCCTGGAATTGCACTTTGCGCTGTCGACACGTTAAATTATGTCCTTAACAATACAAAAGGTTTGTTCTTGTTGGATTCATTTTTGAGTCATGTTATTGATTTTTATAGCAACCGTGCACCATGAGTTAAGTGATGAATTACGTGGTACAATTGCCCATTTAGTAAGGGCCTATCCATCAAACTTGACGCTCAAATGTGGATGTGATTTATATATGCATTTTATAAATCAACCAACACTCGCAAATGATTTCTCTGTGGTACTTTCAAATCTCAGACACAGCGGCAAGGTACTCCAAAATAGATTACTGCAATGCAGGGATAAAATTGTTGCGAATTGTGGTTCATTTATAAGACCCTCAATAACAATATTAACTCATGGACTTTCTATGGTTGTTTGTGGTATTCTTCTTTCACAAAAAGATACCCATTTCAAATTAATTGTTACTGAAGGACCCCACAACTATGGACATGAAACAGTCCAATATTTGAAATCTCATGGAGCTAAATTTGATATCGAATTAATAAGTGACACAGCCGTTGCCTATAAGATGAAAGAAGTTGATTTTGTTTTAACTGGAAGTCAAGTATTAGTAAAAACAGGAGGATCAGTCAATTCTGTTGGGACATACAACATTGCGATCATAGCTAAGTATTTCAATGTTCCAGTTTATGTCGCTGCTGAGTGTTTCAAATTTAGCGATAGCTATCCAATAGAACAAGACGACGTAAACAAAACTTTGATTGAAAACACATCAAACACAATCCTTTATGATTACACTCCTCCTGAAATGATTTCATTAATATTTAGTGACCTCTCAGTTTTTACTCCGTCGGCCGTTGCTGATGAATTGATTAAGTTATATGGTGGATAATATTAATTTAAAAAATGATTCTTGTTGTTCTCTGATTCATATAAAAAACAATTTTAACAATCCTTTTCAATTAAAATAAATGTTTTCATGGAATAATTACTTAATATCTCATATTATAGAGCTCTTGGGGGATTTGTTGATGAGCGTCTTTCAATACAACAATTAAATCCTTTGCCAATCTTGCGTCAGAATTAGTAAATATGGTGATAGCTTCTCCTTCAACACTTCTCCCCATTCTTCCAGTCCTTCCAATTCTATGGATATAACTTTCAATGTCTTGTGGCATTTCATAATTAATGACAACTTCGATATTTTTAATATCCAAACCCCTTGAGGCTACGTCAGTGGCAATCAAATAATTTATATATCCACTTTTAAAGTCAGATAATACCTTCTCTCTTTCGCTTTGTTGTTTATCTCCATGCATACAACCAACTCTAAATCTTTCATTTCTCAATTTATAACATAAATCATCAGCGCTCCTTTTTGTTTTGACAAAAATTAAAACTTTCTTCTGTTCTCCCAACCTTCTGATGATTTCATTCACCTTAGCATCCCTTTCCCTCTCTTGACATACTTCAACGACTTGTTTAACATTATCGTTCGCATGAAGATCTGGATTTCCGACATTAATTTGTAATGGATGGAACATAAAACCAAGTGCAAATTGTTGAATAGCAGGTGGCCAAGTGGCAGTCCACATGACAGTTTGTCTGTCAGGTCTAATTTGACCAATAATGTCCCTGACTTGTACTTCAAAACCCATATCAAGCATTCTATCTGCCTCGTCAATGATCAAAAATGTACATCTTGACATGCTGGTTATTCCTCTCTTAATAAAATCGATTAGCCTTCCAGGAGTGGCAACACAAATATCACAACCACCTTGAAAGTTTCTCATTTGAACGGATGGAGGAGCACCCCCAAAACATGAAGCAGTTTTGATTGCAGTTCCTTTTGTAAATCTGATTGATTCTTCCGCAATTTGACAAACTAACTCACGTGTTGGAGCCAATACCAAAATTCTGGGTCCTTCTCTATACTTGGCGAGAGGGGTTTCCAGTGTGTGCATTATTGCCGGGATCAAAAAAGAAATTGTTTTACCAGAACCTGTTTCGGCTATTCCAACAACATCATTTCCTTGGAGGACAATGGGCCATCCAACAGCTTGAATTGGTGTTGGTGCATCATACTTTTGTTCTTTAATAACATTTTTTACTGATTCGGGGAAATTACATTCTTCAAATGTTAAAAGGGCTTTTGGACTTTCGCTTCCATGAATTTGAATTTGGTTTTTTTCCAAAAATTCGGCCACCTCCTCTGCTGGTCTGGATGCTGTAATTGATGACTCAACATAAAAATCTTTTTTAAATGAAGGAAGTGATGCTATATCATAATTGACAGGTTCTAATTGTTTTGATGATATATTTTCATATTTATTTACAACTGTTTGATTTGGTCTATAATCCCTTGGACGGTCATCTTTTCTTTCTTCTTGTTTATAGTCGTCCCTTCGATTTTCTTCATTTCTTCGGTAATCATCATTTCTTCGATTATAATCATCCCGTCTATTATAATCGTCCCTTCTGCCATAATCATCTCTTCTGTATGGGTCATCACCCCTTCGATTTTCTTCATTCCTTCGGTAGTCATCATCTCTTCGATCATAATCATCTCTTCTGGGATAGTCATCATATTTTCTCGAACTATCACGACTTCTCGACCTTCTTCTATCTGCATATTCAAAAGAATTTGATCGACTCCTTCCGCTCATTTAAGGGTTTGATGTATTGAGTTCTTTTTATTTTTAATTTCTTTTATTAAATTTTTTCTAATTTTTCATTTTTAGGTTTATTCTTCGATTCTTTTTTTATTGAGGTTTTGTTAGTATTTACCAATTCTCGATACTTTCTTTCTACAAATGTCTAAATGGATACATTTTATGTTCACATTGTTGATCCTTTAAATGCCATAATTTTTTAAACAAAGATAATCAGGAGGCATTAGAAGAAAATACAGCACCATAGACTTCTTCCATTTTAGGTTGCGAAACAAACAAAAAGTGTGAAAAAAAACAAAAATTAGAAGTCGATTGATATTTTAAAAAATTTTCAACAACAATCCCAAAAACAATTCTTAATATCGAAAAAACAAAAATAAAAAATAGAAATAAACCCAAGTCGTTTGGAACTGAAATTTATTTTAGACAAAGATATTTAAGTGAATGACTGACTTTATTTCACTGCCTGAATCAATTAAACAAAAGATTTATCAAAACTTATTTCCGTGTGATTTAATCCAATTAGGAAGTACTTGTAAAACTATTCATAACTCAATTTATGAAGATAATCTTTTGGTTCAATTATCTTTAATTGACCATTACGCAGACTATGCCAAAGATGATGAATCAAAACAATTACTAGATTTTGATACACTTCATTCAACAAAGGCAACTGATTGTCTTAACGATACGTATCCCAAATTAGTTAAAAATTGTGTAAAGGAACAAATTACACACTTTCCTTCGTTTAATGTTTTTATTCCAACTATTCCAAATGAATTATTTGATGTTTTATTATTTTATACATTAATATTTTATTTCAGTAGTTATCTTTCCCCCCTTTCCGCTTTTACTCCTCTTTGTTTGTTATTAGTATATTATAGAAATATAAAGAATCAATTACAATCCACCATTGATATACTACTTCACCCAGATCGAATAATAAGAGAAAGGTTATTCCTTAAATTTATCGAACACATTGAAATACTTATTCCGTTATTTGCAATTCCATTTCTTCTTTTGATTGTATTCATCCATCCCATTTTCCTTTGTGCCCCATTCATCATTTTCCGGTTTGAATTCTCTTTAAAACAAATAGTTATCCCAACATTTATTGGATACTTTGTTTCAATCGTCCCAGTAATTCTTGCTTCTTTCTCATTCCTTTCTCTGGCACTACTTGTTGGTACTTCTCTTTCTTCCCTTCTTCCTTTGATTATTATTCAAACCCTCAATATTTTCAACAAGCCAATAGAACTTTCAGACATGGTACTTCGTTTGGTCATTGGTCTTTTTGTTGGCGGATTTGTAGGATTGATATATTCACTTTCATTTAACGCTACAGTTATGGGATTATTTATTATTGCTTTGCTTTCTGGTGTTACAGCAATTTCATATCCACAATTAAAACGTTAATTCACTGATTTATTAACTTTATGTGATCCCTGAACAAAACACAAAAAAACAGTGTAATTAAATCATAAGCAAAACTTTAAAATTGAGTCATTAACATCATCATCATTTTTCTGAATTAAATCATCAAATTCTTTCTTCATCTTTTCCTTTTCTTCGAAAGAAGTATTTAATGTGGTGGGTTCTTTTAAATGAAACTCTTCAAAAAAAAATTGATCGATGGCACTTCTTTCTTCCATCGAATTGGAAATACACTTTCCAAGTTTCTGCGATAAATTAAAACTTAAAATTTGTTAAAAAACGATTTTAATTATTAATCCTTTTAAAGTCTGCTTTCCATATATTCAACAAGTTTTGAAACACCTGGAACAAGGAATGCATCACCAGATTCACATCTGAAAACAGCCATAACAATTAAGAATACGTAGAATAAGAAGAAAATGACTGCATAAACAGCGAAAATAGTGTAGAAGAACCAATTGTTGATAAACATGAATAAGATCAAAATGAAAAAGATAGTATCCAAAATGATGTGCCAGAAAGCACTGTGGCATGCAGTAAGTCTAATGTATTGATTTTTCTTTTCCATGAAAAATACAATGAGGGCTCCAATGAAACCAAATGCAGTTGAAAGAACTGCAAGAATTTTAAGACTGCAACTCATGCTTTTGTCTTGTGGTTCTGGGGCTACATATCCGTCATCGAATGGATTGGATTCTTCAACAAGAGTCATTTCTTTTTGGTAATAAACAGTTCTTTCAAATTTTTAAGTTTGCGTTTTGATTGTCAATATAATTAATATTATAATAAAAAACTATTGGAGTCATTCTAAAAATCCAGTTCTATCCGACTTTTCATCGGTTTTTCACCAAAAAAAGAAGAACTTTTCTGTCATTCTTTTTTGTTTTAAAAAACAAAAAAAATATTTTAAGAAATGTGGATAACAAAAACTGATAACATCAAAGATTCATAAATCAAAAAAAATCTCTCAAAACGAAAAAAAATTAAAAACTGAAGAAGAGACAAATTAAGTTGAATATTCCAATTAAGTGGTGTATTTAGTAGCCCTCTTCGACAACTTCTTCTTGTTGTTCTTCGACATGGCCTTCTTCATGTCCTCCTTCTCTTGGAGTTGAGGATTCTCCAAAAACAACGGCGTGTGGTTTTCCTCCAGATCCTTTTTGAACGGTTCCAAGATTTTCAGCTTCTTTCTTTGGGGCGTTTAAGGCATGTTGCATGGAAATTGAATCAGTAACAGCAGTAGCAGTGACTTTTGGAACGTGATTCTTACAATAAACAGCTTGAGTTCCTTGGTCAAAAAAGAAATTTTTAAGATTTAAAGCAAGACCACATTCTTTGCATTTGAAGCAGGCAGTGTGATAATCTTTTCCACCTGCAGTAGTTCTTTCCAAAGGATAGGCGCTTTTACCACAAACAAAACACTTCTTGGCTGACATTTTATATGTTTTATTAAATCTTTTTCGATCTTTATATACAATTTGCTTACGTATTCACACGTTTTTTTTTAGTTTTTTCAAACTTTCCATTTTTCGTTTCACTGACTTTTTCCCGACATTGTTTGGATTTCTTTCCTTATTTTTTTTGATGTTTTGTGGATTTCTTTTTTTGGCCCAACAATTTTGAAGTTTTTATTTTTGAGTTTACAGTTCAACTCCACTATAGTTCGACCGACATTTTTCAGTTTTTGTTCATAAAATATTTTTGGGGATGTAGAAGAAGGAAGGAACTAAAAAAAAGTTAAATACTTTTGTATGAGTTGGGAGCATTTTGTTAACGTTTTTCGTTATTTACACTTTGGTGATATTTTAAATTTGATTCTTGTTAATAAGGACTGGCATAAAATTGTATGTAAAGTTAAAAAGAATCCCAATAATGATTTGTTAAATAAAGAACTCAAAGTTTTTAAATGTGTCGAAGAAGTTGAAGGCGGTATAGAAGCAATCGAAGACTGCCGTAAGGAACTAAATGACATAAAATGGTTTAACATTAAGTATGAAAGTTGCTATTTTACAAGGTTTGACACTGAATTTGAAATACGAAATAAAATAAAATCAATTGAATCTGCAACCAATTGTTTGACCCCATTTAACGGATTACTGGGGATGGTTAACTTGCAAAAAATTAAACTTCACATTTATTTTGACGATTTCGACAGTGACGATAGTGAAAATGATGTTACTTCTTTCCAATCATTCTTTAGCAGTTTACAGCGATTGGCCTCTTTAAAAAAAATGATTGTCTATTGCCAATACTATGACGTTTTAACTGTTCTTTCCATGATCAATTTGTCGTGTGAAATAGTTCTGATATTAAATGAGTGGCATGAATTGGATAATGAAGAATTAATAGCCCAATTACAATCCAAACAAAATATCAAAATTGTAACTTATTTGAACAAATCGTCTCAACCTATTTTGCAACTCCCCATAAAAGACACTTATGTTGTATCTTCTTTATTTTTCAATAATGAACAAGTTTTTAAACAATTTATGGAGAAGTATCAACCCATACACTTAAGAGTTGACTGTTTATTAAGTCCATCCTTAAATTTAAATGTTATCACAACACTAAGTAGTTCATTTCTAAAATCAATACAACTAGATAATATTGATCACTTGCCAACAGAGCTGTTAAGCCTAAACGTCCCAGTGACGCTAGGCCAGTCGTAATTAACTTTATTTTTAAATTAAAAAAGTTTGATTGTGCTTCCGAAAACAACTTTGTCCAAAAACAATGAAAAAATTTGAATTAATCAAATCCGTCCAACAAGAAGTTGGCTGCAAGTTGTTCATTTTTATCACATGCAATATATGCTTGGACGCATTGTGGTTTGCTGAATCCTAAACCACATAATCTGTCAATGGCGGCATTGTCTTCAGCAGATAATTGTGGTTGGGCTGGTGGTTGAGTTGGTTGGGTTGTTGGTTGAGTTGGACGGGTTGTTGGTTGAGTTGGTTGATAAATTGGTTCTTGTGGTAAAGGTGCTTCCCCACCCATTTGACTTTTAATGATATCATACAACATTCCTGGGTTATTTCTCATTAATTGGGCCAATTGTGGGTTTTCACTTTCAACTCTTTGAATTATTGGTTCAAGAACTTGTGGTTGTTGTTGGCATAATTGAATGAATTGTTCTTTACTTAAATCGAGAATAGATCCTCCTTGTTGTGGCCCATCATATCCACCAGCGGGTTGATCTGGAATACTATCCAAATCAGTTCCACTAATAAGGAAATCAGCTGCGATGGCAGTGTTATTTTGTGATTTTCTCAAGGCCTTAATAGCGTCATCTCTTAAGAATCCCATTTCAACTAAATGGTTGATATTTTCTTCGGTTGGTTCGGCATTAACTGGTTGTTGTGGTTGTTGTGGTTGGAAAATATCGACTGGCTGAGTGGTTGGTTGGGTTGGAATAGTTGGTTGGGTGGTTGGAACAGTTGGTTGGGTAGTTGGTTGATTTTCTGGGACGGTTGGTTGGGTAACAGGTTTTGCTGTTGGTGTTGGGACAGCACTCTAAAAGTTAATAATTTAAGAAAGGGGGAAGAAAGGGAAATCTTGAAAATACATTTCAAGATTAATAGAAAAAGGAAAGTAATCAATAACTAATGAAAAAACAAACTTTTTTTACAACCATAACAATTGATTCTCCTTCGGCAATTCCAATTCCTTCGAGAGTTTGGGTGTCCTCTTTAAGCATACGTGATTTATAAATGAGAGAAATATTGGGAATATCAATTGATTGTTTAGTATTAATCATTGCTTTAAGGTCGGCAATGGTTGTGGTTCCTTCAACTTCGTATTCATTTAAGACCCCTTGAATTGTTTTGACAATAATTTTCATTGGCAGTGTGGTTGATTGATTATTTAGTTTAAGTTCCTTCTTTAAATGAAGTTATTTGAGGTTTGAACAAATAGTAAGATTTTTTTGTAAACTTCAACTCTCCTTAAAAACTATAATTTACTATTAAAATTTATTATTGCAATTTTTGTTAATTTTTTTAATTAAATTCCATTTTTCTCTCATTTTTTTAATTTCTCGCAAAAAAATTAGTTAAAACAATAAGAGATTTAATTGAACAGGAAAAGAAAGTATTTCATCACAATCATACAATCTCACAACACCCACCTTTCGATTTTTGGGATTGACCACTAAATTTCAAATTCATATCAGTAAAAAGTTCATTCATGACGTCTTCAATACCTTGGTTGGCTGTTGATGATACCTTATAATATTTCATATGCAGCTCATTCGCCTTTTCTCTCATTGCCTCATCTGAAATCTTTTGTTCCAAATCAACTTTCGTTCCTATTAACATTTTAATTGGTTGCTTATTTACATCCTTTGGCTCATATAGACTTATCTGTTCAACCCAGTCCATTACATCCTTTAATCCATTATCTTTTGACAAATCAACCATTAACAAAACTCCTTGGGAGTCGTTGTAATAAAAAGCAGTTATATAAGAAATGTCTTCCATATCTTGAGTGTCACAAAGAACAATGTCGTAATGCTTTCCTTTTAAGGTAATGTGTTTAACGAGACTGTCAAACGAATCTTTAATGTCTTCACCTCCACAATATTTTTTGACAAAAGTAGTTTTTCCGGTGCCATAATTTCCAACAGTGATAACTTTATATTTGACAACTCGGTCTTTAGTGTTTGATGACATATTGCGAATTAATCAGTTCTTTTTTCATTTTTTTCTTTTACTGGATTTTTGCTTAATCTCACCTGGTGAGAAATTGTAGTTCTCCTCATTTTTTCTTGGGCCATTTAGTTTCAATGCTAATTTTATTGAGTCGTTCCTAATGAACTCAAACATTTCAAAGCTTTTCAATTTATTTTGTTTTCGCGTTACGTGGAGATCAAATAAAAAAAAGTGCCAACGAGTTACGAAAAACGAAAAATAGTCAAACCATTTAAAAATAGTTGTTTGACAACAAAGAAAATAAAAATCTGATACTTACTCATCAAGAGACCTATTTTGAGCATTCAAGACGAAGGGTTTCCCCATTATTAATCAATAAAACAACATCATTTGAACCAAGCAGTACTTTATGTTCTGAATCTCTTCGTAAATAGGATTTTGTTGTTGGGTCAATATCAAATATTTCCTTCAGGGAATCAACCAATTGTTGGGCGGTCATCCCTGGTGTAACATCCATTGATTCGGTTTTACGAGAATATTTAACACTAATTGTTTTACATCCAGGAGAGCATATGGCCAATGGTGCAACAACAATGCCGCTATCCTTTTCAGTCTTTGGGTCAATACGGGGTCTTTTACCTCCGCTTGGAAGGGAACTTAATTTAGGTTTTAGGGTGATGCCTTTGGCGGCACAAAAGTATTTGCAACACTTTAAGTGTCTTCTTAAGTTTTCAGGTTTCGCCTTAATTCTGAATAGCTTGTTATCATTTCCTTTGTCTGATTCTGCTTTGCAGTATTTGCAAAAAGCATATTCACAACCATTAATTTTCTTTGGGATCAACTCAAAATGTTCCAAAACATCAGCTTTTGGAGGAACAATTTCATTAAATTGGGTGTTTTCAATGACAGGGGAATCATTTGCTTCGGCGCTTTCCGAAAGTTGTTGTGAGAGATCACTTTCACTCATCTTCTTTTCCAGATGACATTGGACATTTTCTTTCTTCCCCAGCCCTCCTCTTTCTAATCTCGTTAGAACTTGAAAATTGCACAAATTAATTTTTCTTTAATACTTGAAATTATTATTTATTGCATCCTTTTCTTTTTTTTTTCCGAACGCAAAGCCTTGTAAAAAAAATTATTTTTGCCCCGACCTGATTGATAAAAACAATATCAGATTTATTGTCAAAGTTTCATCAGGTATCAGACGAAACACGGAAACAAATCATCATCTTTCCTTATATGTTGGTGGGCAAGAATGAAATGGTTTAGTGAAAGAAAAAAAAACATTAGGGATGATTTTATTGCTATTATAGTAAAATATAATTTAATTACAATGAGTTATGGTAAACGGGATGGCCGATGATTTTCCAACAATAATTCTTACGAAAATGTGTTTTTGAGGGCAAATAGAATTAGGTGGACTTTTTTTATTTCGGTTGTGTGAACTTGAACTTGGAAATTGTCATAAGTTATGACCAAAGAATTTAGTTTAATTGACGAAGAAGACACGAAGGTGCAATATGGAAATTTCGATTTCAAAAACGAAGCGTATATTTCAGTATTTGGATGTTGTTTCACAAATATGTATTACTTAATCAAATCAAAATATAGATTTGTCCGGTTGCTTTCACTCCAATTATTTGTTCTTAATATTGTATGCGCGAGTATATTATTAATTGGATCATGTTTATATTTGTTTGGTAACTATTCATTTTTGTGGTTATCTCTACCTTTTGCTCTATTCCTTTTGATTTACGTGGTTGAACTTGTATGTTGTTTTAATGCATTGTTAAAAAGAAAGTATTATGTCATTCCCCTATTAAATTTGTGTATAAAAGTGTCTTCAAATGACTTTTTATTGGATCAAGACTAATTCAATTAATTTAAATTCTTTTGTTTTTTAATGGTTCATAATTGCCAAATCGCATCGAATTGGAAATCATCAAAGCGGGTACAACATATACATTTTAATATCCTTTCAACTTTTGGGTATCTCCAAAATGAAATATACTCATTATCAAATACATAATAACAACATTCACATCCATGAGGCACACACTCAGCCAATGCAACAGAAAATTCACATAAAGTGAATAATAAACATAATAATACTTCCAAAGGAATAATGGTTGTCGACCAATACCAATCGACCAATCCATCGAGTTTTAGCCCGATAAATACGACAACAAAAGAAAGATACCAAAATCCAAACGAAAAGCACCAACATTGAGAACATTCACAAGCTTCCTCACTCTCGAAACCGTCCATTTTGTCATTGTAGCAACCGTACAACAAATAACAATACTCTCCTTTGTTGAATGAACACAACGCAAGTAAATTGGTTATGCATGACTCGAAAGTTGCAGTCAAAAAACTGAGGTGTAATGGAATTAAATAACAACTGAAGAACCCATCCATCACCCCACAACCATGCAACACACACAGGAATAATGATGTAAACATTAAAAAAACATGGGGGATGACCCTTGTGAGCCACCAAAAATCAAATTTCGGAGGGGACCAAGCCCAAGGCAATAAATTGAAACTGAAACAACCACAAAAAGAAAAGAAGAACAGATACGCTGTGATGGGAATAAATAGTACAAACCCACTTACAAGTTGTTTGAAATAAAAACAAAATAATATCAATGTTGATAAAATTACCAATGGAACAAAATGAAGCAAAGAACGTTTTTTGCTGTTGTAATAAAGTTGTCGGAAATATGAAAATGCTCCATTATATAATTTAATATCACGATTTTTATAATACATGTGTTCAATAAATTCATTGTCCTTAGTTAAAATCCCGAAAAAAGAAGATACAAAAGGAGTTACTACTTGAAAAATAATCAATAGCGCTATTACTACAATCACTCCATTTGATTCTATTTTTCTGTCTAATGTCAGTCCTCCCAACAGCAGAAATAAGAACAGAAGAATAACTGAAATTATATCCGTACATATGTTTTGTAATAAACGTCTACCAACTAAGCCACACCTCACCCTTGTTTGTTTGCTAATCGACGTAGTTAGTTTTTCTTCAAATAAACCTTCAATTATTTCGCTTGTACGAATAATTTTATAGTGTTTTAACGAGTCTTCAGTCGAGGAAGTAGAAGCAGGGCAATTAGTGATGTTTTTCAGTAAATTTAAGTCTTGTTGTTTGTTGGCTAGTTGTTTGCAAGTTGAGGTCATCTTAAAAAATGATTGAACGTCCAAATTCATTAAAACTGTATCAATAATGTCATCTGGCAAAGAAAGAAAAGAGTTTTGAGGCATAACCTCAATTTGTCCACCAAGTTCAGCATAGGGGGAAGTGGTGATAATATCCATCTTAACAAAAAAAAGTTTTAATAAAAATTTTGAGAAAAGAAAAAAGTGTTTTATGGAAGGAAACATTCAAAAAAAGAAAAAAAAAACACAAGTGAATTGTTATCTTTATTTGTTGACTGCGTTTAATTGTTTTCATTTAAGGCTTCCCTAAATGATAAACAATTTTGAAGGAATTGAACAGCTTTTTGGGATAACACCAAACCCTCCATTGGATCTGTACTTTCTGGTTCGTAAAGATTTGGGGCAATAACAATTGCTAGGTTTTGGGCAGTCATTTTATTTGTTTCTCTATTCTTTGATACCTCCAACAACAAATCAAACAACCAACCCAAGATAGAACGTGATTTCTCGTTCAAAGTTTCAAATGCTTTGTAGCTATCGGCAGGTTCAGTCGAGTAAAAGATTTGATCACAAGAAAGAACATTTAAAATCGGTTTCGGTAATTCACGGAACCATAGTTTGATTAAATTAGAAATATCATCAACAGAGGCACACAACATGTCTTCGGTAATAACTCCGTTTGATTTATTTAATTTTTCTTTTAAACTTTTAACCATTCCCTGTTCCCCAGCCAACCTGAAAACTCCTTCGGACATGTACCCACCTTTCTCTCTAAAAGCAACATCCAATGTAACAATTATTTGGGGAAGAACTATGTCTTTAGAAGGATGCTTAACCCATTCCAAAGATTCTGGATCGACACCATACACGCCTGAATCCGACCTTATACGAACATTTAAAAATATTTGGCCTTGGGTTTCGGCAGATAAGTTAACTCTGAAGTTTTTATTAATTTTTTGTCTTAAAATTAAACTGGCCTTGATTTTCTTTTTACTTTTCGCTGCCAAACTTCCTTTTTCTGGAGAAAATTTCAACTGAAAGTCCTTTTCAAATATTTGTTCAAGTTTGAAGTTGAGTTTGTAATTCTGCAAATTGGTCACAATTACTTCGTCTTTATATTTCTTATTAACTTCTAAAACAATATCTCCAAATAACAATGTATCTTTATTCACATGCAAAGCGTCACTTAACTGAACACTTTGCCTAACATTTCCTTGCGGTTTTTCGAGCTCATTTCCCATGGCCTTCTTTGTTTACTTTTTCAGTTCTTTGGATAAAAATAAATTGCTTCCAAGGGTTTTTTATTGCTATTTTTCACCTCTGCCAAAATTAAAAACTCTTTGATTTGTTGTTTTGTATTTTTCCAGGCGAAAGAGGATCTGATTTTGGGTGCTTTTATGTTGGGAGTAACAAATAATTGTCACCAATTTTCCCGTGCCACACCAAATTTGAAATTTCCTTTTAAAAAGAAAACAACCATTGGAAACACGTCATTCACGCTGATTTACATGATCTAATTCAGAATAGAATACCATTAACAACCATTTTTTATTGCAAATGAATTTGCCCATTCAAAACAAGCGAAAAATGGCTCAGGAATACAAAAATAAAAAGGGAGTAATTAAAAAACAATATTCGCTTGAGGATTATTAAAAGCATTAATTATTCTTTAGGGAAGAGGGGGGGATGGTGTTGGGGAACTGGATGAACTTTGGGATTGGGCTGCATTTGCCAAAATCGTATTTAACGTATTTGTCATTGTGGAGACAACTAAAGGAGGAGATGATGGATGACGGGAATGGGTTGGTGTTTGTTTTTGTTTCTTTAGGCGAATAATGCTATACTGTCTAGATAACATGAACAACCAATACGTAACCAAAGTGAATAACACAATTGCGACAATCAAGAGACTATAAAACATGGTTTGGACTTTACCATTAATTTTTGTTTCCAAATCAACGTACGAACTCTTTAACCTTACCAACTCCTTACTTAACCTTTGATTTTCCAACAACTGTTCAGTGTTTTCTTTTTCTAATTTCAGTAATTGAGTTGTTAAATTTTTAACTTCTTCGAAGGTGTTATTGATATTATTTCTCATGTCCCCCAATAAATTTCCAATTTCATTTTCGGTTTCATTTATTGAAGTTGTTTGTTGCAAGAATTGTGTTTGCAATTCATCAAGGTATCCCCTAAATAAATCTACTTCTAATTCTACCTTTTTAATCCTCATTTTTTGTTTTTGAAGTATTGTTCCAGTTGTGTTTTCTACGGTCATGTTTGTGCGTAATGCCTCCGCAATTTTGGTTGATAAATTAAGAAATCTTTGGTTTGTTTGGTCAATTTCTTGTTCCCCTTTCCAATTAAAGGGGCCAAAAGTGCACTCCGATAGGCCATTCATTTGTTCTTTTAATTCATTGGATTCAGGTTTGGGTTCTTCTGGTTGTACGATATCGTCAACCAATTCATCTAATGAAGAAACACCATAAGCGACGAACTGGTTGATTGAACAATAATATTCTTTGCCATACCATGACACTTGATGGAACTTAATATATCGACACCAAGTTGGTTGGGGTATTTTAACGACATGAAGAATCTTTTGGTTTGGAAAATTAAATTCACCCAACGAATTCCAACGGCTTCCATCAACTGAACAACTTAGTGTTATGTTTTCAAATTGGTTTGCGAATAATTCGAAATTGGCTATTCCAAATTGTCTCAACTGTATTGCTTGGCATAATTCAACTGTGAAATGAATATCGTCTTCGCAAGGAGAAAGAAAATAACTATCTTTGTTGCTGTTTAATAAATTATTACTTCCCTAAATCATTAATTCATTGAAATTATTGTTTTTGTAGCCGAATTTCATAACAAACGATTGTCGCTTCATTGGCTATTAACACTTTAGCCCCACAATCATCTGCTGCATAATTACTTAACCTATTAATTGGTTCGTCAATTCTCGATTTTTGAGTGATGGAGGTGGGATAGAAATAGTCGTCAATCATTTGTTTAAATTCAACAAAATAATACGCATTATTTTTGTCACAAAATAGTCCCAAAATTACGGCGATAGTAGTTATTAAAGCCATAAGATAATTGGCATGTATTGCCATGTAATAAAGTTTAATTTAATTAGTTTTTGAAAATTACTTTTTTTTCAGATATTTGAGATTCAAAACAAAAAAATTGTATCGCCAATTTCACTCAGAACCATTTCATATTCATTCTCGCTTTGTGGTGATAATCTATTCGATACACCCGTTTGTAAATTATAGTACAATCCATTTTCGATGGTTATTGAAAGTTTGTGTAATAAAAAACACAATAATTTGAGTGTTTTTGTGAAGCCAATCCATAACTTTTTAAAATGTTCCAAAATGGTTTGTTTGGAGGGTTGGTAGGCAGCGATTATGACAAAAAGGAGAACATTTTAAAAAGTGAATGTTTAGAAAGACCGTTAAATGATATGGAATGTGTTTTTCAAAACAACGAATGTTTTTGAAATCCAAAACTGAGGCAGATTTGAAACAGCGCTGATCTGGAGAATTCAACCAACAAACCAATTATTTATGGAAAGGGGTTTTCAATTTTTTTAGCGCCGAAAAGTTTTTATTGTTTTTTTCCTTCAAAAAGGCTTCATTCTGAAAATAAAAATGTGGAAGATGGAGATAAAAAGAAAAGTTGAATTGGTTTAAATTTAATTTGAAGGCAAGGGGTTGAGTTTTATTTGAAAAAAAAATAAAAACCCAAGTGCCCGAGTCGATTCTTCCCATTTATTGTTACTTGCTGTTAACTTTTTGAGAGTTTAGTTCCTAAACTTATTTTGTATTTAACTGGGAATTTATTCAAATGTCAATCCCTTCAAGAACACTTCAACATGATTGTAATTACCCTTATTCACAGCAAAATATGAGCGAGGAAGAAGAGGATGTTGTCCCATCCTCCCCCAAGGAATTTAATTTAGAAAGATATCAAGTGAGACCAAAAATGAAAACTAATAAGAATGCTGATTATGCTACCCTCCAAATTTTATTAATCCATCCTTCTTCACCACTGTTGAAAGCGTTTATGTGTTCAGTTTGTTTATGCCTTTTTTGAAATATAATTTCGTTCGTAAAAACAGAAATTTAATCGAATAGTATTTAAAGGAAGAATATTCTCAAAAACACTACGATGTCTTGCTTCGGTATTATTCATCTCGCGGTCTTTTAAGTCAGCTATTGCTCACTCTTGCTTCATTTGAAATTGAATCAACAGGAGAGTGTAATCCATTATTCAGAGGAAATACACCTTTTTCTCGTTGTTATACATTATACTTATCCAATTTTTGCTCTTCTTTTTTAACTGAAACCTCAAATGCATTGGTAAACTTTTTGCATGCAATCAAATACGATGATTCTGCAAATCAAGACAATTATTCAACAATAATAATGACATATTTCTCTTTATTGTCAGACTCTTTCAAGATTATTCCTCATGAACTCTTATGGATTCTTCATGGGATTTATAAGAAAGTACTTATTTCAAGAAATAAAATAGATGCAATGACAAGTATTAATACTTTATTCTTTATGAGATATTTACTTATCCCGTTCAAAGAAACACCAAATTTATTTAAACATATCCAATCAAAGATATCAACTGTTTTATTGAATTTGGAAAATATTGAAAGAAAAGATGAAATCAAACCAATATGTGATTTAATGGATTGTATTTTATACAAAATCTATTTCATTGGTTCTCCTCAGTCCCTTCATTCTAGAAAACGCGATCCATCAGTTGACGATGAACTTTTGGAGATTTTGCGTTCAAACAAACAAATAATTATAGATAATTACGAAGGTGATATTTCAGAAGTCAGTACTTTGTTTATTGAACCCAAGCAATCAACCACCATTAATTCACGATGGAATCAATAACATAAAATAACACATGTATTTTTTTATTTTTTGTTATATCAAAGTTATTTTTGTTTTGATAAAAAAATTAAAAAATAAACTTCAATGAAGGCAGGATTTGAGGGAGCGCCACTCTCTTTAATTATTTTCATCACCACTTTATCTCTTTCGTTTATTTCATTTTTTGGGTTTTTAGGAAAAGATACCTTAAAATTAAATGGTGATTGGTACAAACATCCTTGGTCTTTATTTACTGCTCCATTTTGTCATGCTTCTATTAGTCAAATCATTTATTCATTATTGCTCATTTACAATTTTAGAATACTCGAAAGGAGATGGTCAACAAGAGTTTTCCTTCAACATCACATCCTTATTCATTTCATTACAACGTTACTATCAGTTATCATAATTCATTTTACAAGCGAGTTTTATTCATTATTAACGAGTCACACAGTATTTATTATATATTATTATTTGGAAATTCTTCCATTAATTAAAATTAAAATATTTCTATTGGAAACGTCTGACAACTTCTTTGTGTACTTTGCCTATTTTATGGTTTGTTTATTATTTCGTTGTTTCTGTTCCTTAAAACTTATTTTGTAGATGTTGGTCATCAATCTTAAACATGGAATCTTTTTCACTTTAGCTGGGTTGTTGGTCACTTGTATTTCGTTGTATCCCCCAATCTTTTCTTTGTTTCCTTCAATCCCAGAACCAGTTTCTTCAAAAATTGATTATTTATTTGAATGTATTGATAAAATACCAACCCCATTAACTTTCATCCAAAATAATAAAATACAAAGACGTCAAATTGAAGGTGAATTTATGCAAGCGATGAGGGAAAATACAAATCAAATTGTGGGTCAACCAGCCCAACAAACAAGAGACCAAAAAATCCAAACCATTATGGATTGTGGATTCTCTC
The DNA here is from genome assembly GCA_002914575.1 of Entamoeba moshkovskii. NCBI lineage: Eukaryota > Evosea > Mastigamoebida > Endamoebidae > Entamoeba > Entamoeba moshkovskii. The sequence goes on from NWBR01000163.1 coordinate 86,219, forward strand.
GAGAACAAGCCACATTCGCATTAAACAATACAAATGGTGACGTTGAAGGTGCTTTAACTTTCTTATTAGATAATGCAAATTATTAAATTCTGGTTTTGTGGTTTAAAATTTCCAGAACAACAAATAAAAAAGGATGAATTATTGGAATGGCATGAGTGTTAAACAATTCAATCAACTGGATTTGGTTTTTTTGGAATTTTTTCTTCGACACCAGAACCCATTGGCTTTTGGTCTTTCTCTTCTAAATGACTAAACTGCTTCTGGTAAACATCAGGGTAACGAGAATATGGTGGGTATTGATAATCATGGTCATAAGGTCTTGAATAAGTTTGATAAGCACCCCTCATGTCTTGTCTTTCCATTGATGGAAGAGGTCTATCCATGGGTGGTCTTGGATCTATCATTCCCATTGAATCCATACGAGGCGCCCCACCACCCATTCGGTCCATTTGGGAACGAACATCCAAATAAGTGTGTGGTGGTGGATTGGGAGGGTATTGATCACTTAGCCTTGGATCGCTTGGTCTTTGGGTCACAGAATTCACTGGTTGGAAACTAGAAGTGCCAGGAGAATAGGTTGGGGCAACAGGTGGATTTTGATTCAAAGGCTTTGCTATTTGGGGGGGATGGTCTGGTTTTTCTTTTTCTTCTTCATCTGTGTCATCATCACCTACTTTATTCTTTCTTTTTCTGCTAAACCTTGGATAATCAGCATTTGTCAAAGGTGTTTGTGTTGGAGTAAATTCAGTAAATCTTAACAATGTCTTTTCAATGTCCCCCGAAGAATAAACAAATATTTTATTATTTGTTGAATTGAAACAAATCAACGCAATTTCACAATCGCACAAGATTGAAAGTTCCATGGCTTTTTTTATAAGCCCATTCTTTCTTTTTGTGAACGTAGCCTGACGGTTTCTATCATTAGAGATTCTTTCAATAGATATTTTATTTCTTCCCATCGCTGTATTTAGACGAACTAATTTTAACCATTTTAGTTCCGTTTTTACCCTTTTTTATGCCTTTTTTAGTTTTACTATAAATAAACTATAACACACTATTTTTATCTTTTCATTTTTTCATCATTTATTTTTAGGTCATTTTGACGTGAATAAATGCAAACCAAAAAAATGCAAAAAATAAAAAGAAATAATAAAAAGTTAATTTTTCAAAAAAAAGTATAAAATTTCAAAAAATAAACAAAAACAAATTGTTTTTAACAAAAACTAAAAAATAAAAAATTGGTAAATTAGGAGATGGGGGAATTGGGTCAAATCATAAATAAAATTGAACAAAGTCAATTTAGTTTGGATATTGTAGTTGAGTATGAGGAAATTGGATTAAAAATGGTTGGGGAAATATTTGATTTACTCAGTGAAACAACGATAACACCAAGGGATTATCATTTAATATATTTAATGGTAACAAAGAAAATAAAGCCATTTATTAAGTATGCTAAAAACATTGAAAACCCACTTGCTTTGTATGAAAAAGTTCAATTTCAGATGAAAACTGTTACAAGAATTTTTTCGATGATTTCAGTTGCTATGGGTATTGTCCAAAGTAAACCTGATTTGCAAGAAGAATTGTTGTTGGATTTGTTGGAATTCGCCAAGTGCGTTTCTTCCCCAATTAAATCTTTATTTATTCGCCATTTTATGTTGAATATTATCGTTGTTTGTCCGAATAGAAATGAAAAATCTTTACACAACTTCATTATTACAAATACTTTAGAAGCTACAAAAGCTGTTTTAAGACATGACAATTCCCACAGAAACAAAGTAGATGATATTGTTGAAATGTGTTATCCTTTGAAAGAAATGTATGAAACAATGAATTCTTGTGGGTTAATTACAACTGATTCACTATTGACCGAAATAATTCCATTGTTGTTGGGAGAAATTGTAAGTGCTTCACGTGATTTTTCTAAACCAATTGTCCTTTCTGCACTTGTGGATTCCATACCACCTCCACTTCTTCTTCATTCATTAACTTCTTTCGTTTCTGCAATTCAACAATTGGTTGCAGATGATGCTTTTTCAAAACTTGGACAATTAGTTAAAATTTTAGCTCGAACTTCGTTGGGTGTAACAGACTTTAATGTTCTCGTAAAAGCGATTTCTGGATATTGTGAATATATTGATTCTGATGTGTATCTTTCATTAATTCAATCTCTATATCATGTCGCTGCCGCTTCACAATCCCCACTTGACTTTATGTTAGAAATTTATTTATTAATATCTCCAATTCCAACTCCTCTAAACGGGGCATCAGCAACGAATCTCTGGAATTTTATAAGTCATCACATTGAATCAAACAATTTGAAATATTTTATTGGAAATATTAATTTCCGCAATGCAATAAAAAAGCTTCCAGTTGATAGATTGGTCCCTGTTGCAAAAAGGATATTAGATAACTATTGTAGTAAATTTACTATTGAGAGTGAACAAGAAATTAAGAATGTTTTGGAGGTATGTTGCCCATTGTTTGAAAGTACGAATGAAGACGCAGAAAAAGGTTTAAAAATGATTCATATTGTTTCAATTAAAAATGGACAAGTCTTTTTGAATGTTTTAAATATAATTGCTGACTTGGCAATTGGAAACAAATGGTCGAACAATAAAGAAAGACTAAATCTTTGTATTCCTACATTTGTATTTTCATTGCTAAAACTTGGTGGAATTCAAAAAGAAATGAGGAATGAAGTGAGTGAATTGATTTATAACTACTGTGAATCATTAAAGAACATTGATTCAGGAAAAGCTGTTAGAGTTGGAAGTCAAGTTGCTGTGACACTTTCCCAATGGAAGTGTTTAAAATACAAAGATGTTTTAATGATTTGTTGGGAGGCCTATGGAAATATTTCGAACTCAATTGAACAAGAAAAAAGTTTATTGGCGATGATTGGTTCTGTTAATATTATTAATGTTGACATTCAAGAGGCAATTGATCTTAGAACGAACGTTGAATTAAAAGCTGTGGGATTATTAAAAACAGTACAAAAATGTGAGTTATCCTGTAAATGTGCCTCATTAGCAGGATGTTCTTCAAAAATGCGAAATGACGAACACGTTTTTGAATTACTTAAAAGAACTGCAAAAACGGGAAGTAATGTGATTCAATCAGTTGAAAATATTTATTTATTTGTGTTAATACTTAATTATTTAATGATCCATTTCACTACAAATAAAGAAATACCTCCTGAAATTATCACAAAACTTATTTTACTTATAAAAAATGTAATTATTAAGGACACTGACCCTAAAACTTATGCATTCTTTATGAACACATTGGATGAAATCGATAATAGAAAAATGGTTGATAAGAGATATCAACAAATCCAATTCTGAGAAATAAACTTTTTTGACTAAAATTGAAATAATTTTTTGAAGTTTGGTTTGTAAAGAATTTAATTAAAATTGGAGATCTGCAAAATCATCTTGTGGTACTTCATCAAAATAAGGTTGTGGTGCTTTCTTTTTGCATGTGAATGTATATCTAAATCCATCAACCACTAAAATTGGAAGATCAATCCAGAACGAATAATTTGGTAGTACTGCAATTCCTCGTTTTTTAAATAAGAAGATGTTAAGAAGCACACCAATAATAAAATAAAGAATTATTCCAAACAAGAGAAGCGTTAACATAACTATTCCAGCCACAGGGAAATCATCATCATCATCGTCGTCATCGTCGTCATCATCATCGTCATTTGGTATTGGGGGTATTGGAGTAGGTTGAGAGGAAGAATCAGTGCTTGAAGAAGAATCTTTGAATTTGAAATATTCACAAACAATTGCATGGTTCATTCTAATATTGAACTCACAATCAAGACTATCAAGCTGAAAAGTAACAATTGTATTCTCCGAACCTTCAACACAAAAAACTTCAATTTTAGTTTCATAATATTTTGTTCCACAAGTAATATTTGTGGTGTATTTGAACTCAACATGGTCATTGTCATCTTCAATTAATTCAGAATTACTAAAACCAAACAACATTATTTCATCTTCAAGATTAATTGTCAAAACAGAGTGATCAGGCACTGGGGAACTAACATTAATTTCATAATTATAATTTAACTTTCCGCAAGGATTGGCATAGGTGATAACTCCATCATCCTCCACTACTTTGTAGTCATCATATTCCAAATGTATTGAACTGAAATTAAAACCATTTAAAATGCAATTATTAGCATAAACAAAAGACCCAAGAAACAAAAAAATAAAAAGCATCACAGTATTTAATGAACACAATAAGTTTAAAGTTCGCCGTAATTCATTTTTTATTTTTAAATCATTTGAAAAAAAAAACCCTAATGCCAAATTCAAAAATCAAATGAGCCTGATTAGTGGTCATAACGCATCTGTTACTTGTGTTAATTGGAGTTTATCTGATAATAATTTGTTTTGCAGTGGTGATGAAAAAGGGATATTTAGAATTTGGGATCTTCGAACATTAAAAACAATTAAAGCTTTTCAATCACCAAACAAAAGCGAAATAACCTCGGCACAATTCAATGAAGATAAATGTTTTGTTTCATGTGGAAATGAAATGAATGAAATTGATATTAGGGCTGATGGGTTATTTGTTAAAAATGTATTGTTTAAAGACGTTGCAAATGATGAAATAAATAAAATAAGAATTGACACTTTGAATAATAGATATGGTTATTGTGATGACTCAGGCAATATAACTGTTTTTCAACTCAATGACAATAAAAGAATTGTTGATTTAAGAGAGACACACACTTCAGTTTGTGATTTATCAATTCAAAAGAATGAAGAAATAAAAGAAAATAATACTCATGTTCATTTATGTTCTGACTTTGTTTTTGATAAGAAAGACATGAGCGTTTATTCAACAGGGCTTGATATGACTGTTATTAAATCAAAATTATGGAATCCTTCGCCAAAAACAAATTACTTAATGTGCAAATGCACCTTCCCTAAAACTTCAACAAATACCCTTGTCAATCCCCCAATGGCGCATTCCATTGATATGAATATGAAGGGTGATCGATTAATGGTTGCGTGTGGAGATGGGATGATTTATTGGCTGACGACTGGAACTTTGAAAATTACCCAAAAATTTGAAATATCAATGGGAATGGTTCAACAAGCCTCTTATTACAATCGTGACAGTCTCTATCTCATTGCAACTCCCAACCAACTTCAATGCCGATCAAGTTGTGGTTTGTTATTTAATTACCAGCCGAATAGAGATCTAATAAAAAACTAACGACTCAGCATACGAGACTATTTTCGCAAGAGATTTTAACAAAATTAATGATTTTAAAGCGAATGAAACAACCAAAAAAATTCTTGTTGCAGACCATTCCAATAACATACATCTTTTTGAGTCAGTTGATGAACAGGAAGGTGATGAAGATTAATTTATTTTTGGTTATGACTCAGTTTAAAGGACTTTGACTTGACAGTAAATGATCTTGTCGTTTCTGTTTGTTTTTTTAGATCCAAACATTTTAAATTTTAAAGTTCGAACGTAACAAACTTGAAATCATTTCATTCAAAAAACACGTCAACAAAAGACTCTACGGGAGGTTTCAGTCAATTTGCATCAAAAAAAGATAAAAAGAGAGTTAAAGTTTTGGAAACTTTAAGAAAAACAAGAGACGAACAAAGTAAACAACAAATGATTTGTATCGCATTTTTGAATGAGTTTTGTTCCATTGAAATTAGTAAGCCAAGCAGATGTTTTCAGGTGTGCGACCAATTCTACAAAGTAAAAAAGCTTAAATTCTCAGATAGTGATGAAATAAACGTTCAATATTACTTAAAACAAAGATGTGACGAAATGTTCAAATACGATCTACAAATGGGGATAAAAGAAAAAACTGCGAACAGAAGATATCCTACAAATAAAAAAACTGACGAAATTCATCTTTATCAGGATATCCTTACTTTAAATGGTTACAAATTTGTTATTCAACCTACTTCGGGCAATAATAATACTTATAAGTTATGTAAAATAGTCAATGCGACAAAGAATTGCGGCAAAATCCTTAAAGAACATGAGCTGTCGAAGATTTCGAATAAAATAAAAGAAATGCTTTCAAGAAGGTTAATAGAACAAAATGGAAATATTTTTATTCAGCAGCACGACGAAGAAATACAAAAAATACTTATAGATTGTTAGCTAATACTTATATTATCTTTGTAGAACATTTGTGTTTTGAGTTTTCAGAAAAACAAAAAGAAGCAATAAAAGGGCTTATAAAAATAGATAAACATATTTATTTTTATGAAAACTGTCATTTTTTTTTTTGGCTTAGTCGAATTAAGTTGCAATTTTTTTTTTAATTTGAGTTAAAAATAAAAAAAAAAGATTGAACGCTGTGTGGCTTGACAAAGGGGGTTTTAATTAGCTGAAATCATTGATTTTTGTGACAACGAGTGTAGTTTACTTTGTTATTTTGTTTTAATTTCTTGTGAAATTGAGGAGGCAATACGGAAAGTATCAACAACTGTCATAAAAAAAAACGAATTTTCAACATCACGAAAAAATTTCTGCGGGTTACAGAACGAGAAGGTATTGCACAAACTGGATCGTTTTCAATTTATGTCCATTTAATTGAACTCTTTTTCTCGGAAACACAAAAATACAAACACTAAACACATATGTTGTGTGCTAATAAAAAACCACATTTGAACATTGTTTCTAAAGAAAATGATGGCACAAAAGAACAGAAGAGAAAAAAAGTGTTGCAATTGCTAAGAAAGGAAAGAAGCACATTGTCCATGCAACAAGTTCTCTGCATTGGGCTATTAAACCAAGTGGGCTCATTGAAAATTTTGCAGCCATCGAAACACTCGGTCGTAACTGAACAATACGTGAAGGTACAAGAGGTTGAATATGAAGGTGTTTCAGTTGATGTTGGGAACTTTTTCAATCAGAGATGTCAAGAAATGTTTCGAAATGACATAAACCAAGGAATAAGCGAAAAAACTGCCAAAAGAAGAATCCAAAATAATAGAAAAATTGATGAAATTCATTTCTATCAAGACATTTTACAATTCAATGGATATACTTTCGATTGCTTACCAACTTCTGGAAAACCTGGTACTTACAAATTCAATGTTATCAAAAGGATATATAAAGATAATAGGATCATTATGACCGAAAAACAAGTTCAAATGTGTTGTTTAGAATTACACACCCATTTGTCCGAACTTCTCAAAAAAGTTTCTGTGTGCCAATTGGACAGAAACGAAAAAAATGTTCAAGATATCGTCAAGCGCCATTGTTTGTTTTGAATAACTGTTTTTTTTGTGTCTTCTTTTAAAAACTGTTTGTTTTTCAAACTTCATTAATAAAATTATAAAAGAAGTCGTTTAGATTCAGTTGTAATGAGCCTCCAGTTCCAAAATAACTTTATCTATTTTCCATCTTTTGGCTGAGTATGGAACCCAACAATTACTTATAATTTCGAACGCCCAATCTGGTATAACTGGTTCTTGAGGTAATCTATTTCCACTTGTCACGAAATCAGCAATTTTCCATGGGAATTTAAATTGTTCTGAATTATATGCTGGTCCCCATTTCATAATTTCAAACATTGTAATTGCAAATGAATAAATATCTGCTGGGTATTTGTAATGCCTTTTATCAAGAACTTCCGGCGACATATAAATTGGTGATCCAATTCCTTTGGTGAAAGTCATATTTGTCATCATTTGATTTACATTTCTTGATGATCCAAAATCTGTTAATTTGCAATTTATTGGAACATCATCAACAACAGAAATAACTAAGAAATTATCAGGTTTGATATCACGATGCATAATGCCATTTGAGTGGAGATATTCAATTCCTTTTGCCGCATCCAACATAAATTTAACTCGAATTCTTTCGCTGACAAACGAAATGTCATGCTTTTTCATTAAATCTTGAATACTTCCATGTGGACAAAATTCATTAACCATACAGATTCTATTTGGAATAAATACAGCACCAAAGAAATGAACCAAATAATCTGATCTAAATTTATCTAACATGGCTACTTCTTTAAAGAACTCTTGTAATTTCGCAGGCGTTGTTGCTCCTTCTTTCATTTTCTTAATAGCAACAATTTTATCTCTGAATGTTCCTTTGAAAACAACCCCAAATGACCCTTCTCCAATTTTCTTTTCTTCAATTAATTCATCATAATCTAAGTGTGTTGTAATTTCAGTTTTAACTTTCATGTGTAAAGAAACATCAAATTGTTTTCCTTTATGCATATCTAATGCAACAAGGGCTATTGGTTGATGCAAAGTACAAGTACATAAAGGTTTAATAAATATTTCAAATTCAACTGCTTTTCCCTTCTTTAAAGTGATAAGTTGAGGATTAATTCTAATTTCATATTTATCTAATTGATCTTTTGTTGATAATTGAACCTTTAACATTTTTGATTTTTTATTTCCAATGCAAAGAAGGTCTCTTGATTCTTTATCAACTGGAATAAATGGATTTTTTTCTTCATAATCTATCAAAAAATCAACTTCTTTTTTATTAATAACGAGACCACAATCTTTATTGAGTATTGTAAAACTCATATTTGAATTTCTCATATCAAATTCACAAATTGTTTCTTCTTTTATTTTTTGTTGTTTTCTTTTTCTTAACCACAGGAATACTAAAAATGTTCCAAACATTACCACTGTGATGACAATAAATACAAGAATTATTGGAAGACCAACTGCTAAAAACATATTTGTTTTATGAAGACATTCTGAACCATCATCTGATACTTTATAATTACTTCCTGAACATTC